>MU130810.1:57255-69506 GCA_015039435.1 Imleria badia
CCGGCGACTTTACTGCCCACCGTGGCCTTTCTCGTTTTCACCGTGCTCGCCGCAGTGGCGTTCGTGCCATGGGTCACCGCGTATCTCGACCCGTTGGTACGGCAGGCGAGAGAGGATTCGAAAACCGGAACGACGCGGGCGCACAAGGAACGGTGAAACCGTTCCGACCTTGCGGTCAACATGCAGCTGGTGCATGGTGGGGTGGCTTGATCTCAGAGCCTCGAGTTTCACGCGTTCAACGTTTGTCCAATTCCATACACACTGGCGCAAAATACATGTCTGTAGTATACTCGGACGGGAATGATATCTTGATGCAATGTAGACTTGCGCATCGAATAAACCAGCCAATCAATCATGGTGCAAGACATCCGACGGAATCGTTTCTTCCTTTTTCCCTAGATTCCGTGAGATCGTTGTCACCCATTGGATCCTTCCATGTCTTTTTTCCCACTGAAAAAAGGTCCTCAAGCCACGCTCTCAAATTCCACCAAATGAACGGCCGCGAGCCAGGCGAGGATGATCTCCACTCGCGGGCCGTGCAGTGGGATATTGATGTTCAATGGCTTCTTCTTGGTGCTATTCGACGCTCTTTCCGCCGCAGCCTGGGAAGCGCGTTCCTTTTGTCTCGCCGCAACGGGTACGAGTAAGATCCGCGCACAGTCGAGTGCCTCGACGAGGTCTCCACGGGCCAGCTTGACCGCAGAGGGCACATCGCGACCATGGCTATTCAATGAGGGCGCGGGCGTGGCTGTAGCAGCAGACGACGTCGAAGCGAACGGGGTAAAAAATGCATCGACGGTGTCACCCGAGGAGGACACCACTTCGATCAGGGAGCTGGATGGTGACAGGGGAGGTGCTTCTATCGCGAGCCTATGTGCCACGGACCCAGCACGCATGCCCGAGTGAGGCTGGATACCGACTTTCCAGCCTGATGCGAGACGTTCGAGTACCTCGATAAACTCGGCTTGCGCCATGGATCTTGGGGGAAGAAATATGGGATATCCTTCGAGCGCGTAGACGAGCACAGCCGAGCGCGCGAATGTCGTCAAGAGGGTCGGCAAATCGCCAAGCATGAGCTGGCATATTAAAATAGTAAAACGAGACTCCACGAGCAGGGGATGATAGGTAGTGAACATGGCCGGGAGGATGGACTCCGCCCCGGCGAGACTTGCTGGCCCTCCGTTGTGATTCCCAGGGCGTGCCATCTCTGAGAGTAAGAAGGCTATTTCGACCCTCCTAGCAAGGTCACCGGATGCGTCCCCGCCAGATGGCGGTCCTTCGAGCGTGTCAAAGTGCGCGAGAAAGCGTTCATGATCCCGAATGCATTTGCGTAGAAAGCCGTAAATGTCCTCGCGGAAGCTCTCTTCTCCCAACACGCCTCTGTAAGCGCGTGCCTTTGGACCATCGCTTTTTCCCAAAGGACCGTCCGGGTTGCCAATCTCGACACCGCCATAACGGCCGTTAGCGAGATAGCACAAGCGCAACTCGGTACCGTCAGAAGCTGGGCCTGGCTTACTAACGTTCTCGAGCTTCAAAATTGCGGACTCGATAAGATATAAGGCATGCTGCAGAGAGGTCGCACCCCTCAAGAAGAGCAGCTGAGGTTCGATGGGGTCGGGTGCGTCGGGTGAAACGGACGGGTGTACCAAGAGCGGTTCCCCGTCTGGCCCTTCGACAGTGGATCCTTCTGCGGAGGCGCTTGTACCATTTGGCGGTGCTTGGCCATTGGTCTTGTTAGAGCCTTTCTTTTTCTTGCCGCTCTTTCCCCGCGATTCGGATGGTAAAACAATGCCCCGGTGTGCTGTCCGACCCTTGCGTGCAGTACGTGCTTCCCTGAGGGCATGTGTGAAGTCTTTGGTGGCGAGAGTATATTCATCGCGGAAGCAATGCACGATGCCTCGTGTTCGATAATATTCGAGACGCTGCGGGTGGGCAGCAATGAGTTCATCCAGTACCTGACTCGTAGTGGATTCCGCCAATTGCCTGTTCGCACTATTCGAACAGTCAAACGGGTACTTTTCAATCATGGTTCACGTACCGAGAGGGTATCTTTTCGTGAAAGAAGTGTACATATTTCGCATCAGGGTCGTTGGGATCTAGGACCATGGTTGGGCAAGGACAAACTGCGGGAGGCAAACAAAGACTTACCATGTCTGAGCACTCTCTCGGCAATGTCATCAAACACGCTCCCGCCCTGCATGACCATGACGCTACTGGCAATCTCATCGGCTTTGTATGCCGCCGCGAGTTTCTGCACGGCGAGTGCGCGCAGCCGATGCACGCGCATCGCACTCATGGCGACGTTTCTTCCACCACCCATGTTCCCGGCACCGTCCAGCCCGAGGCTCTGGGCAGTTGGCCATGCACCATTGCTCCCTCCACGCATAGACCCCAGCGCAGCAGAAGACAGCCCGGAGGATGCACGCACCGACAGTTCAGCTGCCTCGTCGATCAGACAGCGGATCGTCGCTACATTACGGAACACACCCGGATCGATGGGTGGGGGAGTTGGCTTGCCTGGTATAGGCAGGAGGGGTGGGGTCGAGATGGTGGTGTATGGCGAAGGCAAGGGGTTGAAATTGCGATGGGGGGAGTCGGGTGGTGTGTGGTCCGAGAGGGTGTGGAGTCCTCTATCAACTTCACGTGGACGAGGAAGGGCACGCGCGTGGAGGGTTGAATGTGCAGTTCGGGACGAGTGTAGAGTTTGCGAGTGGGGCTTCGCACTAGAGAGTGCTGCGGGGTCTGTGTTAAGGACGAGAAGGGACTCGAGCAACTCGAGAGGGAGTTGGAGCCAGGGACCCTGATGATGCGTAAGACAAGGTGGTGCAGTTCAAGAAGATATAGACAGACATGGTATGAGCTGATGTATTTCCAGTGCTTGTTTCTGCTGATGCAGAGCACGGAAGGACGCTCTGCATGTAGGGTGGGCTTTCCTGGAGGCGAATCGTTGGGGGTGGCCTTGTTTGTCTTTTTTTTCTTTTTCCTCTTCTTCTGGTCTGCCGGTTTGCTTTCGCGCGTTGGGGATGGCTCCGTGGAGGAGACTGTGGGCGACGAAGTCAAGAGGTCTTCCTGGGCGAGCTGGGACAAACAGCATATTGGTTGTGCATGCACGCCGTTTGCGATGGTCATGGTGGTCATTGTCGTTGGTGTCGTGTTCCAAAACAGTACTGACAGTGGCACGCGAATCAGGAAGGTCGTTAGCATACAACAAATCCGTAGCTAGTAGTAGTAGTCTTCTCCGCGTGTCAGCGCGGCTTACCACCTTGAAACTCGCGTTTTCACTTCAAATTCTTACCGGCTCTCGGTCGACGGTTCGGTTCCTTTCGGACCTACACTCATCAGCTGTCCATTTCCGCTTCTGCTTCCTTGAGCCTCTTGTAGGCGCGGTCGTGAGTAAGATTTCTACCGCTGTCAATGCGTTTGCTCAAATGACCCCAGTGGCAGTCATGATAGAGAGCAAGTCTTGTCATGAATTTGCCGTAGTACGCCCTGCAGGGTTCAAGCGTAGTTACCCCGATAGTACTCATGAGTTCTGTTTCGAGTGCTCCTCTGCGCGAGGTGGTGCCTGTTGTACCTGAGCGTGACTCTGCCGTCCTCGCCGGAAGGGTCTCACCCGCCGACGAGCTCCGTAAAGGAATGTGAGCAACTCTCACCTGACTCTTCGAATGGCCACATGCGCACCTCTCTGGGATTCCGGGTTCTTCTTCAGTCTCCATTATCTTTGAGGTTGACCTTGCTCGAATTTATCCAACCATTCCTCAACGTTGCGTCATGTTCACATGTTAGTTCAATTTAGAAATGGTTTCCCCTTGGCGATTGAGTCATCCCCGTCGCGAGTCAGATAAGCGTTGGAGGCGCCTGGGCGAATGTGGTGCTGCGCGAGAAGGAGTCTAGATGCTCTCGGCGTTCCGGATCGAAACATACATGACACGTTGGCCGTCTTTACAATTCATTGGGATTACTTTGGGCCGGTCGCTTATCTTATCTAACCGGGCGTTACCTGTGTTACCCCATGAGACCCGATAACATACACAGGCGCCGCAAAGTGTCCGACATCATTCTCAGGTTCGTTGGCCGCCTATAAAGAGGACGGTCAAATTCCAAGATCCGCCCCTCCAGTGGCCTATCAGCCTCAGTCCCCACCCACACCATGCCAGCTATCCTTCCTGCTATCACCACAGCCGTCCTCAATGGCTTCCCCGCTAAGCCATCCAAGTTTAATCATCCCCTTGACCCCCTCACCCCCGGCGAGGTCTGTCTTCCGATTGGTCCTCGTCGTCCGCGCGCGCTAAGACATCATTCGCACGTCCTATTTAGATCAATGCAGTGACTCTCACCATTAGGCACTACACAACTGCCAACACGCCTATCAAAGCCGTGCGTTTCATTACGTGCTGTTTGATCCCGCCCCCGAAGAAAGACGTCCTCGCCGCACTCCGCATTCCCCTCACTCCGGGCGGTAAACCCGAAGCGCCCGTTGACATCATCAGAAAGGCCGAGTCTGATGTAAGTGCTACCCTCCCTTCATCATGCATATCCTGATTCACCAGTAGTTCCTCGACGTCATAAATGGGCAAGTACTGCATTTGCAGGCCATGATTGCTGATACGACTGTTCCACCAGAGGCTGCTACAATGCGATCCTGGCTTTCAAAGGTGGAGAATGGGAAGTCGAGTCCATCGATCAGATCCCCGAGGGTTCAGAACCCCAGATCACTGTTGAGGAGCTCACAATGTGCGAGGTCATTGTTCGTAATGACCCCAAAGTTCAAGCGCTCGCCAAGCAAGTCGGTAAGCGCCGATCCACCCCCCTATCATGTGGCAGACTAACAGCGCTCAACGTACGCAGGTATCGAGCCCCATCAGATCTTCGCCGATGGTTGGGCGATTGGCTACGATGAACGATTCCCCAAATACCAGCGCCTTCAGCAAGCTATTCTCTTTGCACGCTTCTCAGAGGACGACAATCTCTATGCACACCCTCTTGTCAATCTTTGTCTTTTTAGTTCTTTTCTTCATGCCATTTTTGACTTTGAGTGTATTTTAGGATTTTGTTCCAGTCGTTGACTCGGTTGCAGAAAAAGTCGTCCAGATTGACTTTCCCCCGGGTTATAGGTACACCGCAGAAGGATCGCACGAGCTCAGCGTCGACACGACAGAGGCACCCCCACTCTCTGACGAGTCGTTCGCCAAGTCAAATCGTGAACGAATACCGCCTCCACTCACTTCGTATGACTTCCTTCCAGATCTTATGGAGCAGACAGACCCAACATACAAGCCACGTGAAGACCTCAAGCCTTTACATATCTTACAGCCAGAGGGCGTGTCTTTCAAGATGAATGGACATATGCTAGAGTGGCAGAAATGGAAGATGCACATTGGTGAGCGCCTTGTCCCTTGATTGTAGTGAAGTGATCTAACGTGCGATGACCCCCAACAGCTTTCAGCCACCGCGAAGGTGTTGCATTATCAACGATTACCTACAACGATGATGGAGAGATTCGACCTATCTTTTATCGTCTCAGTCTTGCGGAAATGGTAGTGCCCTATGGAGCACCTGAATTTCCTCACTCCAGGAAATTAGCATTTGATAGGTGGGTTATCGAACTATTCAACGCCAAGCATTGACTCATCTGGTCTCAGTGGTGAATATGGTATGGGAACCATGGCCAATGATCTCTCTCTTGGGTGTGACTGTCTAGGAAAGATCCATTATGTAGTACGTCAGCGTGTGCTCACTCGGAACGCTCACTGATTCGCATCCCAGCCCGGTGCATTCGTTACCCATGCTGGAACAGCATTCGTCATAAAGAACGCAATCTGTATCCACGAAGAGGATGCCGGCGTCCTCTGGAAGCACACTGACTACCGTCCAGGAGGTCGTTCGCACACCGTAAGAAGTAGACGTCTCGTGGTCAGCATGGTCTGCACCCTTGCCAACTACGGTCAGTTCAGCTTCATTTCTTCCGCGTTGTCTCTGACACGCTGCCGACAGAGTACATCTGGAACTACTACTTCTATCAAGACGGCAACATCGAGCTTGAGATCCGGCTTAGTGGGATTTTACAAGTTTACCCTACTGGTCCTAATGAACCCAATCCTCACGGAACTGTCGTTGCACCAGGTGTTAACGCGCATTTACACCAACACATCTTCTCCGTCCGCGTGGACCCCATGATCGATGGGATCCGCAACTCTGTCGTCGAATCTGACATCGTTTCTCTCGCCGCACCTACAGGGTCGAAAGAGAACTTTGCAGGCAACGGCTTCCACGTCAAGGAACGTATCCTCACTGATCAAGTCAAAGACGGTGCACGAGACTTTGACTGGGCCGCCGAGCGTCGGTGGAAGATCGCAAATCTGAACAAGACGCATGAGGTGTCCGGGAAACCATCGTCGTACCAGATCATGATGAAGGGAGGTTTACTTCCTCTTTTGTCAAAGAGTGATTCATGGATTTCCCGCCGTGCTTCGTATGCGCACAAGCCGCTTTGGGTCGTGAGGGATCAAGAGGGACCAAAAGGTGGAAGGATGTGGCCTAGTGGAAAGTATGTCCCTCAGACTCGAGAGGAACCTGAGGATTCTGTTGGCAGATGGGTCAAGGAAGGACACGGAAGCATCGATAACGAGGACATCGTGCTTTACCTCACTGTTGGTACGTACCCCTCTCCATTCTGTCCTCTTTGCGGAACTTCATTTCCAACGATCGCAGGCACGACGCACGTTCCGCGCCCGGAGGACTGGCCGGTGTAAGTAACTGCTTCACCTTCACCAGCGTCACTGCTGACCGGTCCTTTCGGCATCGCAGTATGCCCGTGGAACACGTCAACATCCTATTCAAACCCAACAGCTTCTTCACCAAGAACCCGAGCATGGACGTTCCTGGTACCAAGGACGTGCACAGCACCTCCGCGTTCGCCAACGGGAATGGGAACGGGAACGGGCACTACCGGAATGGCACGAACGCATCGAATGGCTCGCCGTGTTGTGGGCATTGAAGCACTGGCACGCGATGTTTGTGTGCCATGCAATGTATAAAGAACGTGTCCTCATGCTGCTCTCACAATGTGCTATCGACTTCTGTACGTAACATGTCCATGCCCTTCCCGTATGTAATACAAACTACGAGTTACCTCTGGGCGTGTTTTGCGCTCTTCTGAATCAGTACTTGGCCCTCGATCGCCGTGTGCGCAGCCGTCTGTGTAGCCAGCGTCGCAGAATCTGGTGGGTGGAGAGGAGCAGTCTGGTAATCAGACTAGGAGAGGAGAGCCTCTGGCTGAGCGACTTTGAGGCGAGTCTGGGCTAAACTGTCTGCCATGCTTGACAATATTATAATATCGGACAAGTAGTGATCATGGACCTTTGCGAAACAAACATAACATATGGAGAAAAGGGTCAGCAAGACTTTGTACACGACGACGAAGTTCAATGAGATCAAAAGTTTCGATCTCTTCCCTCTAGACTAGCAGCGGTGCTCAAGCGTTCATCTTAGCCACGCGCAACCCACCCATCCTTCGCTTTGCCGCTCTAGAGTGCTTATTCAGTCCTCCACTAAAAGCCCGGCTCGCGTTCCTCCACGACTCTCCGTCTTGTTCGGTTCGAACAGCGTAGCGTCGAAGGACCTTTGCGCCTCCCGGCTTTTAAATTCGGACAACTCGAAGTCAGTTCCAGAGCACAGAGAGAAGCGACTCGACTCACATGTTCTTGGAGATACTCTGTCACGTCCACGACGATGAGACATTCCGCAAGGTTCGACGCAGCGTATGCTCGTGTCTCCTCGATGGTCCACTCTTTCCCACTCCAGGATTCGTCTGCATCGGTCGTCGTCGTTTCTTTGCCGAGCGCTTTCTGTCTCGTGTAGTGCCTCGCTTCATCGATGTCCTCTGCACGCGCCCGTCGAAGGTATGTCACTAGACCGAGATAGTGAAGACCGTCGATGATCCACTTGGATGGGTCCCAATCCAGTTTGGACGGGCCAGACCTATAATCATGGGGAAATGCGTGCTAGCTAACGGTAAGCGCCTCATCGACAGTGGAATAAACATGTATCTGACATGCTAAACAAGCGGAAACGTAAAGACGAGACCATGCAAGACGGGACGTGATTACTCACAAAGTTGTGGTTTCCCTCTCCGCATGTCAGGATGGCCAATAACTACAAGATCGCGTTAACCTAGATCAACCATTGCAACCATAGGACGTACCAGAGTGCCCTTCGACGTGTCTTCGTCAGAGTATGGCTGCAAGCCATCCCAGTGTGCTAACCTGCCGATTGCTAAACCTCAAGGCACCCGAATCGTGTTTTTTCTCTCACTCACGAATTTACCAGAAAGGTAGTATGCCAGACTTGGGAGGATATCAGGTGGAATATCGTTTGGCATGACTATGGACTCACTTGCCAACCTGGTCACTAATCCACCATAGAGGAATCCTCCGACAGGATCCCCCCAGGAATATCCCAGGGACACCGGGACGACGAAACCGAGAGTGAGTGCGATCGGAACTGAAAACCTCAAGACATGCTCGGGGCAATGTGATGGCATACTGACCATAATACTTGTGTTGAAAACGGACAGCTTATTATGCGCTAATCAGGACCAGAGAACGGATTTCTTTCGTTGTTTTCTTACTCATGCGAGTCGTTGACCTGGTCTTCCTGGTCGACGGCGTTGATACGCTCGTACCTTGGTTTGAAGAAGATCCATCCCATGTGAGAATAAAAGAGCCCTCGAGTCGCGGCGTATCTTTGGGTCGTGCTGAGATCAATCCTTGTGCTCGAATGACGTTGGAACTCACGGGTCATGAACAAGATCATCTGTAAAACGCTTTTGAAACACGATCGGAGCACTTTACAAAGTGAAAAGAATGTCTCACGTGGTGCAGGCGGTGTCAAAGGCACCTGCATTCTCGTCAGTTACCGCCCTTTGGAACAAGGAGGTCATGAGCCTACCACCACTAGGTAAATGGTCAGCATATTATGCCACAAGTATGACTTTGTCCATGTACCTTGATGGATCCCTGGAAAGCACTCGAATCAAGAACGACAAGTATCACTCGCACAGGAAGACTTGCTTGAAATACACGGTGCGAATAAAGTCTGTGATAACCAATTGTCACGCTTTTCATCGGATGGTGAGTGGCACACAGGCTCGTTCGTTTCCTACGTGCCCACCCAAAATCTGCCAACTGCCAGAGTATGAAGGACATCCATAGGGTCGCACGGGCGACGCGAGTCGGGGGCATCAAGCAAACCCCGAGAAAGGCATCGATATGAACGGAGACAAATAAAACGACGTTGCTCCACCAGATCTTTGCTGTCGGATGGGACTGTAGGGTCGTCATCTTGGTTGGGGCCGTTGCTTGAAGGGAAAAGGTATCTTTCAACCTCGACTGTGTTCGGATGGTGACTTTTATACGTATCAGGTTTAAGGTGCCGAAACTTTCTCCCTTGAACTTGAAACTCAGTTTGATGGAATCCATCATGAGCATTTCGACTGTAATTATCCATTCTCAGCTTTTAAGTACTAGTTCACGAACTCACCTCTTAGGATCTAGCCGATGAAGCCACCACCGCTCGCATCCGTCAGCGTGACCTGTTCGCACCCGTATGATGCTCCCACCTAGAGAGCGATGGTAAGTATGCCATGCTAGTTCACGAGCCAACCTCAGCAAAACCTAGCCGACGAAGCCGCCACCGCTCGCCTCCGCCCGTGTCCTGTTTGCACCCGCTCGGGCTCATTCGGGGTGCGGTCTCCCGTAGTAATGCCAGCCGCTCACCGGCTGGGTCCCACTGACCTGTGCTCGTGAACAGAGCTAGAATCTAGAGAATTGAAGATTTTTTGTTATATGCAAGTAGAGAATAGACAAAACAAAACACGAAATGGAGACTAACTCGGCGAGGCAATGTATGTGATGCGCCCACGTAAAGAGCGATGGTGCCGCATCGTTAAAAGATGTGCTACATACACGGATGCCGATAAGGCATAGAGGCCGGCGGCAAAGGTGAACGGCAACCTCAACACTCATTTGGTTTAGCTTTGTTTGGTTCTAGATGGAAACCTACTGTAGCGGCTAACTGATCTCGGCCCGACACCCGGATTCGTATGGGCAAACAAAAAACCACGCTTGCGCCGGCGACACAACCCAGGAATAAAATACTTGAGAGCTCGCTTGACAATGATGTGCAATGTCCGATGGATGAGCTTGTGCCCATGAGTGTCAGGAACGAGACTAGGCAAAGATGCCTAGTCTCGCATCCTCGGTGGTACATAGTCCGTGACTCCGTGCGCCTGTCCACTCTGTTCTCTGTCGCGGAACATCATTTCCAACGATCGCAGGCACAGCGCACATTCCGCGGCCGGCATAGGCTACTGGCTGGTGTAAGTATCTGATTCACGTTCACAAACGTCGCTGCTGACCTTCCGGCTGCAGTATCCCCGCGGAGCACGTCAACGCCCTCCTCAAACCCAACTTGAACAGGTTCTTTGCCACAAACCCGAATAAGGACATTCCTGGGACCAAGTATGTACACAGTACACCAAGGTAATACCGGAATGGCACGAACGGTTCGACGTGTTGCGGGCATTAAGAAGCACTCGATGTTTGTGTGTTGTGTCATGCAATGTATCAAGAACGTGTCATCATGCTGCTCTCCCTATGTACTATTGACTCATCTGTATGTCACATGCCCATGGCCTTCTGGTGTGTAATACGAATCAAATTTGGGCGTTCTCTGGTACTTTGCCCTGTTGAGCATCGATGCTAAATAAGCCTTGTTCACGTACTCACCATACCAGGAGGTGCATACTTGGACTTGAACGTTCCTCCATGGCGTGGTGAAAGCCACAGATGTAGAGGGATTTATGCTCGATCCATGGGACGAGGTCGATTTTTAGAAACTCAACCCCTGCATGGTCGGAAGCTTGACGTCGTCCTCGAGCGCCCACACGTCGCGTTTCGCACTTGCGTTGTGTGGAACAAAAGTACTAGTCCCATTCGCCACATGTCCCTCTCCAGCATCTTCGTTCCCGAGCGAAGCACACAGTGCTTTGTACAAGGACCGAATCTGGGACTGCAGTTTCGACAAATCCACCTCGACCTCTGACGAGGCATGTGACTGCGCCGTCGACGGGTTGACCGTCGGAAATCGACGAATGAGATCGAGGAGATGGGTGATGTGATGCGCAGCTCGTCTGGAGGAGCGAGGGTGGGTCAGCATAGGGTATGATTTGAACGACGTGATGGAGCGAGTGGGTCATGATTAGTTTAGCGTTGATGTTGCGATTTATGGGATCGGAGAGAGAGTGACTGAACTGATCTTGATCTCGGTGTCCACGCTGCGCATGGATGGCTTTCCATATCAGTGCGAACCTTTCGTAGAACCCGATCTCTTCCCAGATCTCGAATCCTTTTTCGCGGCCGAGTGCGCGGCCCTCGATCAGGCCGTGGATGCGGTCGTGGGCGAAGCCGTCTGGTAACCGGTGTCGTAGAATCTGTTGGTGAAAGGAGCCATTTAGAAATAGAGAGGAGAGACGTCGAGCTTGCGGACGTCTGTTCGAGGTGGGCGAGCTCCTCGAAGCTCAGCGCTCAGGCCTCAGGCTCGAGGTCGAACTGTTCTGCCGTGGTGTCACACCGGGTTCACAATTTTGGACTACTGGGGGCCGTCCTCAGGCTTGGCCCTTCTTGGCCAAACAAACTTAGGAGCTTTCGGTCAAGATACACCATGACCACGAAGAAAGTTGCAGCATTAATATTAATTTAAATCGAAAGTTCCGACAAATCTTCCTTCTAGATTAATAGTGATGTTCAAGCCTTTAGTTTAGCCACGCGCAACCCACACATCCTTCGCTTCGCCGCTCTAGAGTGGTTATTCAGTCCTCCACTAAAAGCCCAGCTTGCGTCCTTCCACGACTCTCCATCTTGTTCAGTTCGAATGGCGTAGCCTCGGAGTACCTTTGCGCCTCCCGGCTTTCCGTACAAGTCAGATCTAGACAGTGAGCACAAAGTGATGCGGCGTTACTCACATGTTCTTTGAGATATTCTGTCACGTCCATCACAAAGCCGTCGATGACGATGAGACATTCTGCAGGGTTCGACCCAGCGTATGCTTGTGTCTCCTCAATGGTCCACTCTTTACCACTCCAGGATTCGTCTGCGTCGGTCGTCGTTTCTTTGCCTAGCGCTTTCTGTCTCATGTAGTACCTCGCTTCATTGATGTCCTCTACACCCGCACGTCGAAGAGAAGTCACTAAA
>MU130810.1:75901-94242 GCA_015039435.1 Imleria badia
CATGATTAGTTTAGCGTTGATGTTGCGATTTATGGGATCGGAGAGAGAGACTGAACTGATCTTGATCTTGGTGTCCACGCTGCGCGTAGATGGCTTTCCATGTCAGTGCGAACCCTTCGTAGAACCCGACCTCTTCCCAGATCTCGAATCCCTTTTCGCGGCCGAGGGCGCGGCCCTCGATCAGGCCGTGGATGCGGCCGTGGGCGAAGCCATCTGTGTAGCCGGCATCGTAGAATCTGTGGGTGAAAGGAGCCGTTTAGAAATGGAGAAGAGAGAGATACTTTAAGCTTGCGGACGTCTGTTCGAGGTGGACAAGTTCCTCGAGGTCAAAATTTTCTGCCATACCGAGATGGGTTCGTGACAATGATGGAGGTGAATAACAAGTGGGCTGAATTGTTTACTTTGGACCTTTGCCAAACAAACATATAGAGTTGGGTCAAGACTATCGTACCACGAAGAAGTTGCAGCATTAATGAAATCAAAAGTTCCGACCTCTTCCCTTTATACTATAACAGTGATGTTCAAGCCTTCAGCTTAGCCACGCGTAATCCATACACCCTTCGCTTCGCTGCTCTAGAGTGGTTATTCAGTCCTCCACTAAAAGCCCAGCTCGCGTCCCTCCACGACTCTCCATCTTGTTCGGTTCGAACGGCATAGCCTCGGAGTAACCTGGCACCTCCCGGCTTTCCGTACAAGTCAGATCTAGACAGTGAGCACAAAGTGATGCGGCTTGACTCACATGTTCCTTGAGATATTCTGTCACGTCCACCACAAAGCTGTCGATGACGATGAGACATTCTGCAGGGTTCGACCCAGCGTATCCTTGTGTCTCCTCGATGGTCCACTCTTTACCTCTCCAGGGCTCATCCGCTTCGGCCGTCGTCGTTTCTTTCCCTAGCGCTTTCTGCCTCATGTAGTGCCTCGCTCCACTGATGTCCTCTGCACGCGCATGTCGAAGGGAAGTCACTACGCCGAGATGGTGAAGACCGTCGATGATCCACTTGGATGGGTCCCAATCCAACTTGGACGGGCCAGACCTATAATCATGGGGAAATGCGTGCTAGCCAACGGTAAGCACCTCATCGACAGTGGAACGGGCGTGCATCTGACATGCTAAATAAGCAGAAACGTGAAGACGGGGTTATGCACGACGGGACGTGATTACTCACGAAGTTATGGTTTCCCTCCCCGCAGGTCAAGATGGCCAATAACTACAAGATCGCGTTACACTGGATCGACCGGTGGTATAGGACATACCAAATTACTCTTGGACGTGTCTTCGTCGGAGTATGGCTGCAAACCGTTCCAGTGTGCTAACCTGCCAATTGCTAAACCCACAGGCACCCGAGTTGTGTTTTTCTTCACTCACGAATTTACCAGAAAGGTAGCATGCCAGACTTGGGAGGATATCAGGTCGGAACGTCGTTTGGCATGACTATAGACTCACTTGCCAACCTGGTCACTAATCCACCATAGATGAATCCTCCGACAGGATCCCCCCAGGAATAGCCCAGGGACACCGGGACGACGAAGCCGAGAATGAATGCCATCGGCACTGAAAAACCCTCAAGAAATACTCAGGTCGACGTCACGATGGCATACTGACCATAAAACTTGTGTTGAAAACGAACGACTTATCATGCGCTAATCAGCACCAGAGAACGGATTTCTTTCATCGTTTCTCACTCACGCGGATCGCTGACTAAGTCTTCTTGGTCGACGGTGTTGATACGCCCGTACCTTGGCTTGAAGAAGATCCATCCCATGTGAGAATAAAAGAATCCTCGTGTCGCCGCGTATCTTTGGGTCGTGGTGAGATTAATCGCTGTGCTGCTTTGAATGATGTCAGAGCTCACGGGTCGTGCACAGGATCATCTGTAAAACGCTTTTGGAAACTCGGTGAGAACACTTTACAAAGTGAAAATAATGCCTTACGTGGTGCAGGCGGTGTCGAAGGCACCTGCGTTCTCGTCAGTTACTACTCTTTGGAACAGGGAGGTCATGAGCCTACCACCACTGGGCAAATGTGGTCAGCATATTGGGCCCAAGTGTGATTTTTTCCACGTACCTTGACAGATCCTTGACATGCACTCGAGCCAAGCGCGACGAGTATCACTCGCACCGCAAGGCTTGCTCGAAATGCACGGTGCGAATAAAGTCTGTGATAACCGATTGTCACGCTTTTCATCGTGTGGTGAGTGGCATATATGCTCGTTCGTTCCATACACGGTGCTTACCCAAAGTCAGCCAATTGCCAGAGTATGAATGACATGCATAGAGTCGCCCGGGCGATGCGGGTCGGGGGCATCCAGCAAACCCCGAGAAAAGCACCGATATGAACGGAGACGAATAAAATGACATTGCTCCACCAGATTTTTGGTGTCGGATGGGACTGTCGGGTCGTCATCCTGGTGGGGACTACTGCTTGAAGGAAAAAAAGGTATCTTTCAACCTCCACTATGCTCGGATCGTGACTTTTTATACGCATCAGACCACAAGGTTTAAGTCGCCGCAACTTTCTTTCTCGAAGCGTACTTATCGCGCAATGACGATAGAAGTCCGAGAAGCTTTCGATGAAGTAATTGACCCATCCGTCGCCGGATCCGAATGGCAAATCCCTGCTGGTTCGAAGCGAGACTAGGTTCGGCCCGAGACTCGGACGAAGGCCGCGTCGCGCCCCTCCGTGCGCCGGCCCCTTTGGCGTTGTCGAATGGTCAACGCTGCCCGCATCTAAACTCACCGGGCGAACTCAGCAGTCGGCACGTAGCACCGCCGGTGAGCAGCACATTCGCCGAGACTCTCCGTCGTGCCCCCTGACTTTGGTCACGGTCCCAGGTGATATCCTCACGATCTCTGGTGCGCGATGTTCTCACCGGAGCCTTGCATGCGCAGCACGATTTCAACCGTTCACGACAGTCGCAATCGGACGACTCCGACGAATACGCGATCCGCTGCTGATAGTTCATGATCGCGTATTCTCTCCGATTCAGGTCGGACAGCCGGGGTCCAATCCAGTCGGAACCATCTGCAAGCGACTGGCACGGCAGGCGTCATGTCACTTGGTGTGTCCCTGGCTTCCGAATTCAATAGGGACTCTCGCAAGGGTTGGGCTCTGAATTCGCGACGTAAAACAGGGATGATTCGAATGTTAGATTGCTTCCCCTAAAAATGTCTATTTTCATACCCATGCCAAGATATACGGCAAGTGTAAAAAGCTGTATACGTGCTCCAGGACGCAGATGTTTTGCAACTGGCGTGGCTATTTGCTTGGCATACAAAAGAAGGAATGACTTGTGATAGCAGTCAATGTCACGCTGCAGTCACATTATGCGACGTGAGTGGAAACAGTGGCGTACGGAGATACCAAAGTTGACTTCAATTGACCAAAGAAATGTGCTTGCTTTTGCCACTGAGTCCTGGATAACCTCCCGAGCGTCTCGTAAGTGAGACATCGATTAATGAGCTTCTCGTCGAAAGAGAGTGGAAATGATGCCAACTTGAAGGTACTAACCTGGAGAGGTCCTTCGCACACTTGCGTTGGTCGAGGAGTTTCTGAAGAGGCTCGAATTCTGGATCGTATCCGCCCATTTCAAGAACCATGCCAGTGTCTTCGTCTCGCAGATAGCAGCGACCGAGGTTTTCGCAAGACCGATCGAAGCGGCGAACACGTCGAAATCGTGGTCAAACGAGAGAGCATAGCCCAATTCTCGTCCTAAATCTTGATCACGTCCGCTGAAATAGGTCTCAGCGAGATGATTGAATTGTGCTGCATGCAGCACCGGATACAGTACAGGGGCACTCACTTCGCAATGTCGCTGAGGAATTCGTCACGTCATGGAGGATGATTATACGTTCTCCACTGGTGCAATTTCGGCGCAAGATATGGACGATGTTCAAGAATGAGGTTGAATGACCACAGCAAAGGATTGCACTGGCAGGCTCGGAGCACCTGCCAGTGGCATACTAGGATGACCGGACCGGCAGCGCGACCTCTCAATTGTCTATGCGCAATGTTTGACTGAAGGAAGTATGGCAAACTCACCTCACAATGGGGTTGTCAGGTATGGATGCGATGGAGTGAATCACAGTGGTTGCTGTTTGGGCTTCAAGGTCACTGATCTATGTCTCAAATTTCAGACCGCCGGCTGGGTACTCTTGTAAGGTGCTCTTTTATGATCATAACACACATTTATCCCCTCTCAAGTAAGACGAAGGCTAGACGGTCGCGTTAAGACTGCTCTCTCCAGCTCTATGAAACACGCTGTAGACTTTACGAAACTCCCGCGTGCGTCAGTGTTTCCCGCCGTTGACCATGGCACATTTCCAGCGCCTAGGAGAAAAAGGTTTCTACCATGTCTGGTATCATAATCATCACGTACTCGACGTTCAACCTAGCATAGAACCAAATACCACATGTCATCAGAATGCATCCTCATAGCGCGCTCGCACGATCAATCACCCATCTCACTCGCCTACTCAACCGCTCCGCCTCCATCTTGCGCTCCAGCACCTGCTGCGCCGGCATGTCCTTGAGCCGCATCCGCCCCTCGTCTTACCCTCGGGTCTCGCCCTCGCTGCGTTTCGCATGCAGGGCGGATAAGTCGACGACGCGCGGCGACGAGAACTTGATTACGTCTCGGTAGAGCATTTTCGTCTCCATAGCGAGGGCCCGGATCGTCGGTGGTGGCGACGGGGGCAGGTCCGACTCCAACGTTTCGGAATCCAATTCAGAGAGCGTCGGCGGGTCCAGGAGTGGTGTGGGCGGTGGGCGGACGGGGTCTGCGAAGGTAGGACTTGGATCTCTTTCAGCAGGTCTTGGCCTTAGAGATACGAATTCTCTGTCCGTAAGAACCGCACTGTGCCACGGAGGGCCCCGATCCACCCGGAAATGAGATGCTGTGTGTTACGGTACAGCTTTGTGGCATGACGTACCTGTTCTAGCAAATGAGAGGTTTCGACGCTCCCTTCGATAGGCGCATTGCTGACTCGGTAAGTCGATTGCCAGCTACCGCATGAAACCGTTAGACATCCTGGAACGACCGACGCTGTAAACACCGTACCTTATCTCTCCGGCGCAGCCATCGTCCTGAGCTTGGGGTTATCCTGCTCGAGAGCATTCAAGTCCGCCTGCAACTGCTCCATCACCTCCTACGCGCGTTTCTATTTCCTCGCTTTCGACAGCTTCTTGCTCGCCTCCATGCGGCGTTCCATGAGTTCGATTTTGATGGTCGACTCCTGCATGGTCCGATCTCTCGCCTTGAGACCACGCAAGAGACTCTGAATCTCGTCTTAGAACTGCGTGCTTGCGCTCTGCCTCGACGTTGACCACTGTGCTGACTTGGATGTCGTCGACACGGACGACCCAGGACGGTGTACCAGTGACTGTCAAACGCAAACGGGACGCGCGTCAGGGGTGCGTCGGTACCATGCTTTCAAGGCAGCCGGGTCCTGGATAACGTCCTCCACGCGTTTCGTAAGTTTCCTAGTTTGAATTCATTAGCGTCCCATCAAAAAAAAAACAGGGTATGGAATCAAGACGCTCACTTGGAAAGGTCCTTTGCGCTCTTGCATTGACCGTGAATTCTGAAGAGGCTCAAAAAGTTCGGGTTCTGGATCGTATCCGCCCACGTTGAGAACCACGTTTTCGCCACGCAGAGTAGCAGTGACCGAGGTTTTCGCAAGACCGATCGAAGCGGCGCACATGCCAAGATCATGGTCAACTGAGGGCGCATCTCCCAGTTCTCGTTCACGCTAAAGTAGGTCTCCGTGAGATGGTCGAATTGTGCCTGCAACCTATACCACATGGGGATTCAATGGCAATGCAATCTCTGGAGTAGAGGGCACTCACTTTACGATGTTGTTCACAAATTCCATTTCGCGGAATTCATCACGTCTTCGAAGATCAATGTACATTTTGATACGTTTTTCCATAGGTGCGATCTCGGGATGGATGTGGCCGATGTTCAAGAATGAGGTTGGACCACAACGGCGAAGGATCGCAGCGAACCGCTTGCAAAGTATGGCGAGAGCGGCAGCACGACCTCTCATCTACGATTTCTTGTCATGCGTGCGATAATCGACTGGAGGCGCCATGCTTACCTCGCAAATACCCACAACGGTCTCGGACACGTCTCCGTTGAGAGACTCGGGAAATTCATACACCTTCCGACGACGGTGTTGATAAGATCGATCTTCAACCCCATCCGCTGGAAGAAAAGGTAACAGCTTGTAGCATCACTGTCGCTCTCTACATAGAGTTGCGGCAGGTGAGGCTATTATTTTATAAAGGACGAATTGAACATTTGTGTTACCTGCACGATCCCGAGCAACTACCTGCTTTCTTTCGCTTCCAGTTTGCGTACCTCGAGCTCAACAGTCCTTGCTTGGTTCTTGGCAGCGGATGACCGGAGCTTGAGATTGAGAGACATCATCACTGCTGTTTGGAATGCCGCCGTGGCAGACTCGTGCTGCGTCGTTTGAGTTTGGCTGAGCAGCTTATCAAGTTCGCTGGATAGGATGGTTACAAGGGTTTGCAGGACGTTGAGTAGCAAGTTACCTCTGCAGCTGTAAGACAAGCTCTCGAAACTGAGTGATGGTGTTCTCCAGATCTTGACAGGTGTGTTCCAGAGTCGAAACCTTTTCCAAGTGTTCTCGGATCTGGGTGTCCTTTGAGTCTATAAGCAAGGATTAGGTCTACTACACTCGCCGCATGATAAGATGGTATGCACCGATTTCTTGCAGGGCCTTCTCCGTCTCCATGTGGTTTTCTTTCAGTTCGTCATTGAGCTCTTTGACAGCCTCAAGGTCCTCGATAGTGATACGCATCTCCTCAAAATTTTCCCCAAGTATGAGTTCCGCTCGGTGAGTTGCACGAACATCTCTTCCGCTCTCAGTGCATCATCAAGGGTTATCAATCTGCGTTTCGGCGTTGGAGAGCTTGATAAGAGCTTTTTTCGTATTGACCTATTAGGCGAATGTATGAGAAGTTGAGACAAGGAACTAACATGTAGAGTAGACCTTAAAGATCATCGATGCTCGTGATGTCCTTCGCCATCTCGGCAACGCGCCGGTATTGTTCCTGTTCGGTTTGTTGTGACACGTCTTGGAGACTGCGTAGGGTTAAAGACCGGATGGGGAGGACAACAGTAAGGTACATGCGAGTGCCTCCTTGAGACGTTCGTTATGCTTTTCAAGTTGAATGTATGCTAGCGAAGACTTTGCGTCCGCTTCACCCTCCTCCCCAATCGCTACCGCACCGTCAATGTTGTCATATTTCAACCGACACACGTACTTACCACCGCCATCCTTCAATACCTCGACCTCCATCTGGGCCAACTTTCCTTCACTTCTTCTAATTTTGCCTGCGCCAACTCGGCCTTGATGATGACGGGGCCAGGGCTGGCGGTGCTGTCATTCGCGTAGAGGGGAGGAAGGGGCTGGGGGGATCATTGTCGGCGGTTGATTGACGAGGGAAGGACTTGCGTGGTTGGAGGGAGAGTCACGGAACGCGTTTCACGGGGGAGGACGGTGGTGGAGATGGGGGTAAATGAGGAATTGACCTGCTAGGTGGTGAGAGCAGAAAAGTCCCCGATGGTGTGGGTTTGACTGGACTGGACGAGCGGGAGGAGGTAGCACTAGTAGCCCCGAAGTGTAATGGAGTGGGCCGGGTGAGACCGGTGCTGGAAGTGCGTTGCTCGCTACACGAGATAAATACGACTTGGCTGTTGTCAAACGACGAAGACTCGCGTTTCCTAGAGGCTGCTCAGGTTCAGGTGGGAGGACCTTGACTTGACTAGGTGGATGAATACGCCATCAAGAGGTCTACGCGAAGCCTTGGATAGAACCATCGTTGTTTCTCATTTGGCTTGATTGATCAGGACGGTCTCGCCGTAGCTTTTTCTTTTCCACACGCTGGTCAGTTCACACTCCACGGGGCCACGACCATCAACAACGTCCTCGTCGACAAGTCAAGTCCTGGATCGATCCGGGATCGGATAACAGCAGATGTGGTCCGTGCGCCCACCCACAACTTCATTACCTTGCAATTCATCGAGGCCCTCTTTTGCCGTCACAACCGCACCAGATGACTTCCAGGTTTGTACGTCTGACCGTCTGCAAGTTGAACCAGTGCTATCCAAACTCCCTGTCCTTTCTCCATGGTATGATCATCCCATCATCACCGCATATGTGCACTCACCATATTACATCCACTTGGACCTCAGCGCTCAGCAGCGCTACGTCCGACCGCTCAAGCATCGCTAGGGGTATGTTGGCCCGCTTTGGGCTTCAGCAGTCGTCCAGGTTCTTTTGGCTCGTCAAATCGGTATGTATCACATATCCAATTTCACATCTTCAAACCGTTCCCCAGACCGCAATTTACGAGGAATATGGTTTCACTGTGCCATCCTCTCTGACGTGCTGGCAGTCTGCACTGGTCAACCCAGTTGGTCTGTTTCACTTGCACTGGGGCGACCGCCTTCAGTCTGGGAAATATATGCGACCTTTGTGTGATTACGACTTGTGTATCTATCATACAAAATCATACAATGTCTTTGATCTCTACTTTGGCTCCGTGTTATTGACAGTCGCGTAAAACTCCTTCGCAATGCGAAGCTGAGCTTGTCTCCCCGTCTTGTTGGCAGATCTGGAATGCCTCTGATGACAGGGCCTTTACTTGCGGCCCGTGAGGATCTCGGGCGTGACTTTGAACGGATCTACGTCTGTGCTCTCCGTCTTCAAAACAGCGTGCGAGCCCGTCACGACACCACCAGCCTCCTCTGCGATCACCATCCCAGCCTGCAACAATCTTATCAGTAGGATACATGCAACTAAATCACCCTCACGCACGCATACATCCCACGGCCTAGGCATTTCAAGCTGTCAGTAACGACCACATCTAGCTCAAACCTGCAACACATGCTCACCAGCCCAATCTCCCTGAACGATGGCCAAATCAGATCGAAACGACGACAGAAAAGCCTCACCAGTACAAGTCGAGCGCGCGCGCGACCATTGAAAAGTTGAGCGCCGCATTGCCCATCGAACCAAGCGACTGCGGGCCTGCGGCATCTTCCCTCCCGCCAGCTTTAGGATCGAGCCTGCCTTGTCGTGGATGACGGGGTGCCTCGGTCAGAACCCCACTCGACATCTGAAGTGATCAGTCAGGTTCATCGAGAGCCAAGGGACGATGGGAGACGGTACCGATTGTTTTGAGCCTTGGATAGGAATGGGAGATTTGGGGATGCAAGGGGGAGCTTTTGAGGTTGACCGGTGCCTCACGTAAGGCACGATCCCTGGCCTTCGACCCCCGTGTACTGCGGGAGCGTCAAACTTAGATCGTTACGAGAGTACAACACGGAGAGGGTCTCACGAGATACTCGATAAACGGGTTGTACACGACACCGAGGAGGGGCGTTTTAGGTAGCTCAGACCGAGGGAGATGCAGCAAAACGGAAAGCCGTGCACGAAATACTAATATGCGTAAGGTTAGGAATACTAGGTATGGTCACGTGATGTATGCGCCAACAGTATGTACGTACATTCACATCTGGGGTGAGCGATAGAGAGCATGTGTGCACCATTGGGATCCACGCAAAATGTCCGCTAGTCGGTCAGTTCAGGGAGCGACCCAGCGGAAGCAGACTCCTCTCCAATGCAGGCCCCGTCGTAAACATCAGAAAGGTAACGTACAACTTGAAGGCGGGATAGGCTTTTCTTGATCTCGCCCATGACCAAATTCTCGACGGCGACATCGTACTGCGTCACTAGATCGACCGAGTTCTTTTTCTCGTTGACATCAGAGGATGCCTGGATTGCCTGGATCCTTCCAGGATGATTGTGCCCGCAGTGCGTGCGAGGTTGACAGTGAAGGCGAGGATCGAGCGCAGCTCAGCCGGTCCTAAGTGGTCGCCATGATGGATGTTGAGAGAGAGATCGAATGTCTTCGGCAGTCCCCATTCACGATCACCATCTGATTCCATTTGTTAGTCCGCTCTGATCCCCACGAACGTGCAGGTCATCCAACTAGTACTCACACAATATACCGCGTTCCCGGAAAATGGTGTCTAGCGTGTGTCAGATTCAGCCTTGTAACATCGGGGTCGTATTCCCAACCGTCTTGTAAAATTCTTCAGCAAGACGTAACTGTGCTTCCCTGCCAGTGTCACCTTGCGTCGCCGGCGTGGCTCTGACCACCGGGGATTCATGGCGCATCAAGACTTCGGGGTGAGTGCAAACGGATCGACATCCGGGCGTTCCGATGCAAGGGGAGAACGCGACGTGACGCTCCCGCCTGCTTCTTGAATGATGCCGATCATGATAGCGCCTGATGAACTGCATTCAAACGTTGCAACTCGTAAACGCGTCGTAGAAACTCACACAGAAAAGACATCCCATAGCGGCATGGCCTGAGTAATCACCTCAGTCGGTCGTCGATGGACAACAACGCGGACAAATGCCTGCGTACCAACATCCGATCTCCCTGGTTCACGAGTCAGCCGAAGCGGAATGGTTCTTTACATGCAGAGCTCACCAGCAAACGTCGACGGACCAGGCAAAAGTTGAGCGCCCCACTTCCCGTCGTCCGAAGCGCGTGTGCCGCATCGGGGTAAACGATGCGATGTGTAATGGGTGGGGAACGCACCGATGAGTGCTTCGGATATGGAAGGAAGTGGTTTCGGAGTGGCCAACGGCAGTTTCATCCCCCAGTGAGATAGGACCCCTGGCCTTTGATCGCCGTATACTTCACAGACACTGGCATGGCCACGGGGGCTGAAGATTACATACCAAGTAGTCCAAGAATGGGTTGTAGACGACGCCCAGGACGGCAGGTTTCTTGAGTGCAGTTCAGTTGGTCCTAGAGTCATCATTCGGATTCGGATTCGGATTACCCCAGAGTCCGTCTAGGTCGCAAATCGGAACTCAGCGGACCAACGTTCATTGTCATCAGTTCTTATCGATAGGCGCTTGGACCTTGTCTCCTCGCTTTCACCAACCCAAGAACCCTTGACTCTAAACCGCACTCTTCTTCACAAGGCTTATCCTCTCAGAATGTCGGCAGAAAACACAGAGGGCTTCAAGAAACTCCAAGAAAAGTTTGGCCGCTTCAGAATCCTGATTATCGGGCGCGCAAACGCTGGCAAGACAACCATTCTTCGTGGAATCTGTAACT
This sequence comes from Imleria badia, assembly GCA_015039435.1. Lineage (NCBI taxonomy): Eukaryota > Fungi > Basidiomycota > Agaricomycetes > Boletales > Boletaceae > Imleria > Imleria badia. Next base: position 87,072 of record MU130810.1, read on the forward strand.
CTACTGAAAACCCAGAGATCTACGACAGGGATGGTAACAAGGTATGGATCTAGTTGAGGTATGTCGTCGTGCTATATGCTAAACCTTGCGATTAGGTTGATTCGTCGGAAGTCGAGGGATCCAGGGGGGTAAATCTTCTTTCACGTTATATGGAGTCACTCATGGTGATGTGGTTAATCGTTGTCAGCGCGGAATCCATAACGTCGAGAATGAACTGATTTTCCGGAGCAACGAGAAACTCATCTTTCATGATTCACAAGGCCTCGAAGCTGGCCGGGAAGATGAGTTCTTGCAGATGAAGAAATTTATCGCAGATCGCGCAAAGACCACCTTTCTCAAGAAACGCATTCACGCGATATGGTAATTAGGACAGCCGTGTCGCGGTATTTGCTCACGTTTCGTACAGGTATTGCATCCCAATGGACAAACTCGATCGAGCAATCCAACACTCTGAGGAAATGTTTTTCGATGAATGCGATCCTGGGAATGGTGAACTCCCTGCTATCTTGGTCTCATTGAACTGATGCGAGTGATCTGCTCAGTTCCTGTTGTAGTTCTGTTCACAAAGTTCGATGCACTGCGAGCTGTAGCTCTGGGAAAATTAGCACCTGCTGATTGATGGCTGCTGTTACAAGACCGGTTGTCAAAGGCCGAGTCACTCATTGAAGAAATATTCAATAGAGCTGATGCACAGGGTCGTCTTTCTCAAATGAAACATGCCCCAAAGTCCTGTGTCAAGATTGGAGGTTTGCATTATGTCTTTCTACATACTTATACTAGGTCCCACTTTAACCCATATGCTAGGCATGCACAAGTCCAATGAGGGCTGCAGCCAGGTCTTGGAAGCCACCACAACTGCCCTCAATGAAGAAGCTTTGCAAATGTTGTTAATTTCAACCCAGGAGGTAAATATAGCACTCTGTGTGAGATATGCAGTTCAACAGTGAGTGAGCTCAACAAACTGTGATGTCTGGCTAACACTTTTATTCCAATGAAGGTTGTTAAGGGATGTAGACAAAGTGCACAGCCAAGCACATCCACTGGCAGTAGCTTCAATAAGTAAACTGGAACTTCAGAGACTTGCATGGTGGTTTCCTCGTGTTTGGGTGAGAGAATTTCATATCAAATATGTGTATGGTACACTAATCAGCATGTCCATTCTGGTGTTACATAGTGAGTGATGCATGGTAATGTGAGGCTGATGATCCTCAAACTGTTGGAAATTCTGTGTTGGGAATCATAGAGTGTAAGTTGTACATTGAAGTGTGGTGAACATGGTGATGATCATATACATATGAATATTTCATTCTGCTTTGGACATCATAGGAGGTGAGTTGTGCACTATGGCAACTTTGGGTAGTCATGCTGATGATTTCACTGGCATCTCCACTTTTGATGCTTTATTGCACATCACAGTTTTTGAGTTGTGCATTGTGGCATATTATTGAGGTGACTGTGCTGATGAATTCATCTTCACTCTTCATCCTGCATTGGAAATCATGGAAGTGAGTTGTGCATTGTAGCATGTTGGTGGGGTGATCATGCCATCTCTACTCTTCATCCTGCATTGGAAATCATAGTGGGTGAGTTGTGCATTGTGGCATGTTGATGGGGTAATCATGCCATCTCCACTCTTCATCTTGCATTGGACATTATAGGAAGTGAGTTGTGCATTGTGACATGTTGGTGGGGTGATCATGCTGATGAGTCCATCTCCACTCTTCATCTTGCATCGGAAATCATAGCTTGTGAGTTGTGCATTGTGGCATGTTGGTGGGGTGATCATACTGATGAGTTCATATCCACTCTTCTTCTTGCATTGGAAATCATAGCGAGTGAGTTCATTGCAGGATGTTGGTGGGGTGATCATGCTGATGAGTCCATCTCCACTCTTCATCCTGCATTGGAAATCATAGGAAGTGAGTTGTGCATTGTGGTATGTTGGTAGGGTGATCATGCTGATGACTCCATCTCTACTCTTCATCCTGCATTGTAAATCATAGGAAGTGAGTTGTGCATTGTGACATGTTGGTGATCATGCTGATGAGTCCATCACTCTTCATCCTGCATTGGAAATCATAGTTTGTGAGTTGTGCATTGTGGCATGTGGTGGGTGATCATGCTGATGAATCCATCTCCACTCTTTATCTTGCATTGAAAATCATAGCAGGTGAGTTGTACAGTGTCATGTTGGTGGGATGGTTATGCTGATGAATCCATCTTCACTTAACCTGCATTGGAAATCATAGCTTGTGAGTTGTGCATTATGGCAATTTGGTGTGTCATGCTGATGACTCCATCTCCACTCCATTCTATATTGGCAATTATAGAATGTGAGTTAAGTATTTTGACATGTTATTGAGTTTTATTATGCTCATAATTATACTTTTGGCAATTGTAGAATGTCAGTCTCATATCATATCATTCATATTTCTGATACAAACATATATATCTTTTTCTTTCTGGGAAATAGCAAGTAAGCTTTTGTACATCTGATATTGATAATTTTTCAATAATAATTTTTTGACTATTTGTAGCTGGTATGTCTTTTTATAATATTCATTTTCTAGTTCTTGTTCTAATATCTTTGATAGGATGTATGTTATTGTTAAGATATATTGGATGATAATTCATTCAACTTTATGTTATTTGTTAATAGGTAAGATTTTTCAGTCTCTAGCAATCTTTTGCATTTATTTGAGTAGAGGGTTTGCATGTCACAATTCACCACATCATTTATTTATTGCTGTTATAATTTATAGCTTGTTACCAATAGCCAGGTAAAAGCTTTCTTTCCAATCTGGTGTTCTAGGTTAATATTTTATTTCAAGGGTTATGTTTCTAGGAATGAAACACAAGTTCTAAAACCAACACTATATGATTTAGTAAGGGTGCCAATATCTCATTATATATCTAAATCTGATTGTAAACAAAGGTCCTTTTGTCCACATGGGAACAGGTCTTTGAAGCTGGTGTTGGTATGTTTTCAAATACCAGGTATATTTAATATATGTCATTAATTTTACACCAGATATCATTCTAATAGCACAATATTCTTTCTTGTCGCATCAGCAGAATAATCCTCAACCATTTTCTTCTGCAGCTGAGAGGTACAAGGCATCAGAGGCACCTGGTAGGGTTAAGAAGACATTGGAAGAAGTATTAAAGGAATTTGGAAAAGCATCCTTTGCTGAAAAGGTGGACATGGTTGTTAATATCATTCTTCAGAACTATAGGTATGTGTTAAATGTATTCTCTAATATCTTATCTGTTAGCAATTTTATTTAGCACACTCACCAACTGAAGAAGGAAAGTGGTTCCTTATCAGGTTGCAGTTCTTGCAACAGTGGAAGCTGAAGAGAAGAGAGAGAGAGAACAAGACAAAGAGGATCTTGGAAGTCATACAATAGATTGCTGGAAATATTTCAATTTTTTTTGGTGGAATCTTTTTGTGCCACTGGCATGCATGATGCAATGCATTCAAGTTCTTGGTTATCTGCAGGAATTGGTAACACCATGTCTGACTCTGCCTTCAAGAACCATGCTCTACCATTGCTTGCTTAGAACAAGGATGTAGATGCACTTGTCAACCCCATGCATTCAACTACTTGGGTTAACTTTGTAACAGATGGTCAGGTCAAAACTGCTCTCCCCAGCTCTATGAAATATGTCTGCATGTCTCAGTGTTTCCCGCCATTGGCCACGGCACGTTTCGAGCACATACAGATAGAGACCAAAAAGCTATATATGGTATCATAATCATCACGTTCAACCTGACATAGAACCGCATACCACATGTCATCAAAACACATCCTCATAGCGCGCTCGCACGATCCATCAGTCCTCTCACCCGCCGACTCAACCGCTCCGCCTCCATCTTGCGCTCCAGCACCTGCTCCGCCGGCATGTCCTTGCGTCGCATCCACCCCCTCATCTTACCCTCACCTTCGGTGCGTTTCGCAAGCAGGGCGGACAAGTCGACGACGCGCGGCGACGAGGAAAACTTGATCACGTCTCGGTAGAGCATCTTCGTCTCCGTGGTGAGGGCATGGATCGTCGGTGGTGGCGACGGGGGAAGGTCTGACTCGGCGTCGGAATCCGATTCAGAGAGCGTTGAGGGGTCGAGGGGTGGCGTGGGAGGTGGGCGGAAGGGGTCTGGGAGGGGAGGTAGAGCTTGGATCTTTTTCATGAGGTCTTGGCCTTTGAGATACGAATTTTCTGTCCGTAGGAACCGCACCGTGCCACGGAGGGCCTCGATCTAGGTGCAGATGAGCTGCTGTGTATCAGGGTAAAGCTTTGTGGCGTGACGTACCTGTTCCAACAAATGAGAGGTTTCGACGCTCCCTTCGATAGGCACATTATCGGACTCGGCAGGTTGGTTGCCAGCAGCTACGCCGTGAAACCGTTAGACATGGAACGACCGACGCTGTAGACCACGTACCTTGTCTCTCCGGCGCAGCCATCGTCTTGAGCTTGGCATTGTCCTGCTCGAGGGCAGCAAAGTCCGCTTGCAACTGCTCCATCGCCTCCTCATACGCGCGTTCCTGTTTCCTCGCTTTCGACAGCTCGTTCTCAAGCTCAATGATCGTATCCGACTGTCTTTTGCTCGCCTCCATGCGGCGTTCCATGAGTTCGATCTTGACCGTCGACTCTTGGATCGTCTGGTCTCTCGCCTTGAGACTGCGCACGAGACTTTGGATCTCGCCTTGGAACTGCGTGGCTTTGCGCTCCGCCTCGACATTGATAGCTGCACTGGCTAGGATGTCGTCGACGCGGACGATCCGGGGGGGTGTACCAGTGACTGTCAAACGCAAACGGGAGGTGCGTCAGGAGCATGTCGATAGCGATAGCAAGGAAGAGAGAACGTACTCTTGACAACGTTTTCTGGCTCGAGTGCGATCGGCAATAGTTTGTTGCACTCTCCTGCAAGCTGCGCCATGGCGTCGCCGACAGCCTGCCAGCAAGACGCACCGGGACGGAGGTCTTTCGCGACGGTTGACGTGGCTATTTGTTTGGCGTACAAAAGCACCGTGGCAAGCTGGAACGAAGACTTGGCACTTCGAGCATCGCTAAGGTGAGGAAGGACTTGCTGAGCGAGCTATGGGCAAAGAGGAAAACACTCAGCGTCGCGTTCTCATCAACGCGTGGAATTGAACGTACGGAAATGCCAAAGTTGATGAGCTCGGGGACGGTATTACTCAACGACTTTAGTTGACCAACGAGATGCGCTTTCAAGGCCCCTGAGTCCTGGATAACGTCCTCCAAGCGTTTCGTAAGTTTCCTAGTTCGAACTCATCAGCGTCAAAAGAAAAAAGGGAATGGCATCAAGACGCTCACTTGGTCCCCACCTATATCGAGGATAAACAGCGTTAGTTAAAGGTACGACGTCGGCATCGACAACGAGCTAATAGATAGGACAGGCGCGACGGAAAAGGGGGGGAAGGAGCGAGTGTGATGAGAAGAGACAAGAAGATACGAGACGAGAAAAGAAAAGAAAAGAAAAGAAAAGAAAAGAAAAGAAAAGAAGTGGAATAGTGGTGGGGGAAGTGGGAAGGGAGAGGAAAAGGTCCGCTGAGAAAAAGTCCGCTGCGTGTCGAGCTTGTCGAGCTCGCGACATATATACCTACTTGACGACCTGGTAGAGGAAGCAGCCGGGGTACTTGGCCTTGATCTCCTTCTCAACCCACCAGTACGGGGTGAGGTACGTGATATCGGTCTCGTCGGTAGGGCCTGCGCCGCCAGTGAGGATTCCGACGATGCAACCATCCCTGGAGAGGACAATAGACCCGGAGTCGCCAGGATCGGAAAACTTCCCACGCGTCTTATCGTAGGCCAAGATGGCGATCTCGATGGAGGTTTGCTTGATGCCGTACTCTTCTTCATAGGTGCGGGTAAAGGACTCGAGACCATTGACGCGACCGACGGTGGTCCCCGTCGTTAAACCGTTCTTTACCACGAGCAGGCACTTCTCACCGTGGACGTCGAGGTGCTGGGGGTTGCGGATCTCATCGTCCGGGACGACGCCGTAGGCCTGGAGGAGACCATCCTGGGGGTACTGGTACTTCGCTTGATCGGCGGGCTGAGAGAACATTGTATTGCCAAATTCAGCAATCGAGAGGTTCCCGCCTGCAGAGGAAAGAAAGTAATAGTCAGCTAAACCTGAAGACAAGAAGACGGGAGATGGGAAACGCGACGAGAGATGAAGAAGACGAGAGATGGAGACGAGATGGAGACAAAGATATGGGAAAAGACGTACCAACGTAGACCTTGTTTCCTTTAAAACTAGCCCAGTCAATTTTCTCGTCGTACAGCTCGATCAGGGCCCAGTCTTTGGTGAAACCGTGGGGATCGACCGAGACCTCGATCTTCTCGGAGTGCAACACAAAGCCAATGACGCGCTGGTCAGGGGTGGTACGGAGCTTGGTTACCTCGTCGTGGAACGCGTTCACCTGCTTGATATCCTTCTTCGCCCCCGCCACCAAGTCAACATGCTCCTGGCGCCCCTCGGTGACTTTGGTGGGCTCTCCCTGGACGGGATCTCCTAGCCTGCCAAGCACTTTGTTCCAGGCGTCGATGGAGAGTACGAGGTCGCGGATGGTGCTCATCATGGCCTTGACGGCGTTGTTGTAGCCCATGTTACCGAGCGCGACGACCTCCTCACGAGGCTGGCTTGTGTTCTTACGCGTCATGCCCGTGTTGGGGTAGACAGGAGGGGGACGGGCGACGTGGGCGCAGGTCAGGATAGCGGTGCGGTTGTCTTCTTTGCTAAGACGGAAGAAGAGAGCGCCTGTGCCCTCGAAGTGGGGGTAGCTGAGGGGTGCGATGGAGAGACCGAGAGCGGTGGTGAAGGGCTTGCGCAGGTGGGGGACTTCGTCGAGGAGGGGGTCGAACGAGAGGAGCTTGGGGCCGGTAGCGACGGAACGAGTGACTACCGACTCGACAAAGGCCACCTCGATGTCGGGGAAGCCAGCCCCGGCGAGGATCTTCTTGACGGCGGCGGTAGCGGCCCTCGTGCGACGACGGGACGACAACACGCCTCTCTCGCGCTCTCTCTGTCGTCCTCACCACGGGCCACTTCACACGGCGACAATGACAGACACGTACGGCGTGACGGCGCGCTCTTGCGCTCTCCCTTGTGATCACCCCGGGCCATGCGCGATGACAATGACCC
>MU130811.1:0-11688 GCA_015039435.1 Imleria badia
GCGGATCAGGGGTAGATGACTAGGTATGACTGTCTGGGCTGTGCACTGAGGTGAGATGAAGTGCATGAGGCAGCCATGAGGTTGAGCAGTCTAGATCCAGAGGATATGAGAAGGGTTTCGGGTGATAGGGGTTAGAGATAGGGGCTAGATGCGAAACCGAGTGTAGGGACTCAGGAAAAATAGGGAAAAATAGGGGAAAAATGGTAGAGTCTTGTAGCGTTTGTAACACCCGGGCCATGACCAGAGGGACACATTGTAGTTCAAGGAGTGACAGGATGGGTAGAGTATGGTGTTAGTACTGTCCAAGTTCCTATTTTCTCTTTGTCGTTTTTTTTTCTCTCCATTCTGTTTGTCAAATGCAGATGTATCTAAGTATTAACATTTTAGGCTACTGTTGCTAGTGTAACGCAGCTACCATATGCACATTGCTAAAATAATGGGCTGTAACATTCCCCTAAAGGCCATGTTGCTAATACTGGCAACCGTAACACATAACACCATCTCCGTTGCTAAGCCAGGAGTCAGGGGTACCCCGTAATGCACCCCCTGGCGTTGCCTCCATACAGACAGCTATAGTGTGGTTGTCTTCCTTGTCACATGGCTTTCAGGTTTTGCTTTCACAGTTTCAGGTTTCTGACCTCACATTGAAGGATGCCGTGTGCGTGGAAACCACCTCTTTCTCTCTAAGATGGGGATATAACAATGTTTGTATCAAGGAAGGAGACAAATGGAAGGCCGCCTTCATCTGCCACAAAGGATCCTTCGAACACACTGTAATGTACTTTGGGTTATGCAACTCCTGCCACATTCCAAATCATGATGAATGACATCTTCACTGACATGGATGACGTCATGGTAATCTACATAGATGATCTAATGATCTATACCAAAACTGATGACCTTGAGGAACACGATAAGCTCATGCTGGAAGTGCTCCAACGATTGGAAGAAAATAACCTCTTTGCCAAACCACACTTTCCATGTCCAAGAAGTGGAATTCCTTGGCATGATAGTATCTAGAAACAGAATACAGATGGACAACAGTATAGTCCAGGCTATTACAGAATGGCCAGTTTCAAAGAATGTGACAGGTGTAAAAAGTTTCTTGGGCTTAGCCAACTTCTATAGGAGGTTTATCAAGGACTATGTGCAAACCGCTCATCCCTTGAATGATCTCACAAAGAAAGATACACCCTTTAATTTGGCAGAAAGGCAACAGAAAGCCTTTGACAATCTCAAAGACAAATTCACCACCGCCCCTATTCTTGCTTACCCTGACACAGATAAATATTTCCGATTGGAATCTGATGCCTCAGACTTTGCTACTGGAGTAGTTCTCTCTATAGAACTCGATGGCAAATGGTACCCTATTGCCTTCTCCTTGCATTCCATGTCACCAGAAGAGCGCAATTACCCAATCGCCGATAAAGAAATGCTTAGTGTCATAAGAAGTCTTGAACAATGGAGACATTACCTTGAAGGAGCTCAATTCAAATTTGAGATATGGAATGACCATGCGAACCTTCAATGGTTTATGAAACGACAAGATCTTAATCACTGCCAAGCCTGATGGGCTCAATACCTGTCCCGCTTTCACTATAAATGGGTCCATAAAGCTGACGTGCAAATGGGGAAAGTAGATGCCTTATCTACAAGAGAAGATCATGCTGAAGAAATGGAAAATGATAACAAAGGAGTATTGGTAATATCAACTCATCACATACAGAACACCATACAGATATCCACCAATGCTGAAGAAATCCTGAAAGGATGCTAAAAGACTTAGGCACCACCAGATTGTGCAACGAACAAAACATGATCAAGGAGGATGAACTCTTATTTGACCAAAATAGGAAGATCTATGTTCCCGACAATTATGATCTCTGAATAGAGATCACTCAGTTACATCATGACACCCCTATCGCCGGACATGCTGGCATAGAGAAAACCCTCGAGCTAATGCAATGAAGTTACTCTTGGCCAGGAATGACCACCTTCATAAGGGATTACATTTCCAGATGTGACAGATGTGCTTGCTTCAAAGGAACCAATTATGCACCAGCTGGAAAACTACATCCCCTAGATCTTCCCGACGTACCTTGGGAAGAAGTCACTACTGATTTCACCACAGATCTTCCTTTGTCAAATGGATTCAACTCTATCTTAGTCGTTGTTGACCACTTCTTCAAAGAAGTAGTCTAGTAGAGTTTATCCTTTGCAACAAAACAGCTACTACCATGGATACTGCTAATCTATATCTCCATAATGTATGGAAGAACCATGGCTTACTTCACAGTATTGTCTCTGATCGAGGACCACAATATGTGTCTCAAGTAATGCAGGATCTGTGTAAGTGGTTAGGAATACAATCAAAGATGTCCACCACATACCACCTACAAACAGATGGTCAAACAGAGAGAATGAACAGAGACCTCCAACAATACCCTCGGTTATTCACGGCCGAGAAACAGGAACAGTGGGCCAAATGGCTACCGTTAGCACAGTTCTCCTACAACAGTAAGAAGCAGGTTTCTACAAAGAAATCTCCCTTTGAAATCACTCGGTCCTACCAGCCTCACATGGGTTTCAAGCAATGCATTGCTAAAGCACCTGCTGCAGAATCCTTTACAACCGCCATGCAGGACACCCTCACCCAAGCAAGAGAGAACCTGGCACAGAAGCATATGAAAACACAAGCGAATCGTCATTGCTCTGCAGCTCCTAAATACATCATCAGAGATAAAGTGTGGCTTTCTACAGATAACCTTTGCCTGACACGTGCTTCTTGCAAATTAACTGAGAAATGGCTTGGACCCTATGAAATCACCAAACTGATCGGAGATAACGCTGTTGAGCTTCACCTTTCTAAATCAATGCACATACACCCTGTTGTTAATATCTCCTGTGTCCACCCCTATAAGGAACACTTAAAGGGACAGTCCACCTTCTGCCCTGGACCTGTACAGGTCATGGAAGCTAGAGAACTGGAATATGAAGTCGACTACATTGTTGACTCTCACCTTAAGGGAAATCATCTTGAATACCTAGTCCATTGGAAAGAATACTCAGAAGAGGATTGCACATGGGAACCCTTGGGCCACTTGTCCAGTGCCCAGGATACTATTAAGGACTTCCACAAAGTCAATTCCCAGTGCTCCATGGAAAATCTGCATGATACAATCTGATTTCCTTTCCCTCTTCACAGACTACGGCAAGTCTTGCGTAGAAACACTCCTAGCCAAGTTACCCTTTGATTGTCTGGAAGTCAATATTTAGGAGGGGGGTAATGTTACAAACACTACAAGACCATACTATTTTTCCCCTATTTTTCCCTATTTTTCCTAAGTCTCTACACTCAGTTTCACATCCAGCCCCTATCTTTGACCCCTATCACCCGAAACCCTTCTCATAACCCCTGGGCCTAGACTGCTCAACCTCATGGCTGCCTCATGCACTTCATCTCACATCAATGCACAGCCCAGACAGTTATAACCAGTCATCTACCCCTGATCCATGCCGCTGCACCTCATGCTTGCCTCATGGCAGCCAGTGTATGTAACTCACATTGATTCCTACTGACTCCTCACCTCATGGGACGTACCCCTCGCACTGCCTCACCTCATGTACTTCATCTCGGAGTACTATCTGACTCACTGTAAAGGTGATAGGAAGCCTGAGGTGGTAGTCTCAGGACTGCCTATAGGTGTAGGTTTAGGGGATGCGATGGGTTCGTCCCCAGAGAGGGTCCTAGAGGATCCATGCAGGTCCTGGTGAGTCTGAGCAGGAAGGGCGGAGTAGTCTGGAAGTCCGGAACATCGGTCTGATGAGGTCGGTCAGTCGGTTTGGGCGTGGTCATCAATGAGGGGAGTAGGGAATGTGTAGGAAGTTCCATGGTGAACTCCCTAACAAGTCTTTGTGGTTGGAAATAGAGGGAAGGTAGAAGAGTGCATTTGTAATGCTAAGGACAACATTTTATAGTCTTGGGGATGCCCAGGACTGTGTACTATACTTTGGTACATGGTAAGGGATGATATGGTAGTATGTATGTACAAAAGAGGTTAAAGAGGGATAAAGAGAGTTCGATGTTTTGGACTCGGACTTGGACTCGGCACATTGTAAAGGTGATAGGAAGCCTGAGGTGGTAGTCTCAGGACTGCCTGTAGGTGTAGGTTTAGGGGATGTGATGGGTTCGTCCCCAGAGAGGGTCCTAGAGGATCTGTGCAGGTCCTGGTGAGTCTGAGCAGGAAGGGAGCGGAATAGTCTGGAAGTCCGGAACATCAGTCTGATGAGGCCAGTTGGTTGGTCAGGGCATGGTCGTCAATGAGGGGAGTAGAGAAGGTGTAGGAAGTTCCATTGTCAACTCCCTAACAAGTCTTATTGGTCGGAAATAGAGGGTAGGAAGCAAGATGGATTCATAATCACCCATATCCCCACATTCCACTACCATCAGTCCGACTGCACCACAGTCCGAGTCTTGCACAGTCCGACCGGAGGCTGAGACCACCGGAGTTCATGCGCCGAGTCCAAGTTCAAGTCCGAAACCTCGGACCTCCTTTATATATCTTTATCCCCTTTTGTATATACTTAGATATCATCCCCTACACCGTAGAAAACCATAGTACACAGTCTCGGGCATTCCCAGACTATACATAAATACATGTCCTTAGGATTACACATGTAGCGTAGAGCTGAGCTCTACAGTGTGAACTTTGGTGGGCTCGGACGGATGGTAGTGGATAGTAATGTGGGGATATGGGGGTATACGGCCGTAGACTAGAGCTGAGCTCTACATCGCTCTGACTAGTACTGACTCATAGCGACTCACCTAGCATAGGATATTGGTAGATCTAGTGTACATATGTACAAACCCCTATCTAGTATATAAAGGTCAGGAGCACAGGGCTGGAATCCCCCAGTCTTGTCCTCTTGGAGAGTTCCTACTCTTCACTGCTACATTGCTCCTTACTTGCCTCTTGCAATAGCTCGTGCTCGCAGTGAGTACTGGTTGTTTCAGTATGCATATCTTTATGAGCAAATTTTGGAATAGGGAGGAGAGCCAGAAGAAGGTATGTATGCAGTGAGATCTTGGAACAAATGGCTGGATCCATATTGGTGAGACTGATGAGAAGGGGGTACACCATACGGTTTCTGCTCATCACAAAGATGTTCATCTTTTCTAAGAAAAGAATGACGCCCAGCATTGTTGCACCTTCAGAAAGTGCTTCCTAGTATATGTGCCAGATAAATGCATTGGTGATCACAACTCAGAAAATGGAACTCACCTGGGATTTCCCATGCATGCTTGCCACTCAACCAGTCTTTATATATATGGCAAATGCAAGCTGCTGATGTCCAAACTTTGCGTGGGACAAAGGATATGTGGGGAGAGAGTAGCAGGTGGCTCAATAGAGATTGTATACAATCAAGCACTGGGCGATAGAATAAACAGACTGGTTGCTTAGTGGAAACCTTGCTTTGCAGCCCTTTGCACAACCATGGTGGCCCTGACAGAAGACTCTCTATACGCCCCTGGAGATCCTTTGTAGTTTGAAACAAGAGCGAAAGGCACTTGATCTGGGTCAATCAATTATGGCTTGGAGGTGAAATATTGATTACTTACGATCATGGTCATGCTAAGTCCCGAGCATAAGCACCAGGAAGAAAACTCCTACTCTTTATCAGATGTGAAGGGGAAATACAGGTTTTCCTGCTGTTTCTTGGCATGATCGTCTTGCCAGAATCAGTCCATGAATGTGACCCCACCAGCATAAGGGTTGCTACAACCTGGAAGTTTTCTGTGAATTTTTCCCGCCGTTGACATCCATCCCATAGTATCCCAATTCCTGATTGAGAGGGAGGCTGGACTCGGAAGATAGAAATGGACTCCAAGGATAATCGAGATTTGGCTGAGAGTCTGAGATAGGGAAGTGAGACACATTAGGAAGGACACCAGTGGATTGATCGTTGTCTTGGGGAAACTCTGAGTCATGCCCAACTGAGTTTGAGTGGTCCTGGTACCAATTTGCTCTGTAGTAAAGCCCCATCGGCTGGTTCAGATGTTGAAGGACATTAGTCTCAGAGCAAATTTTTTCCCACATTGGGGACAACTGATTTTCTTGACTCTTTCATGGTTTGTTCTCACATTGGGCATTGGCGCAAGTGAGAACAAGTTGAGGTCAGAGTGAAACTTACTCAAGCTAGGCTAGTAGCACAAGCTTGTGTGTCATTATATGTAATTGACATGAGTTACACTTCTCACAACACTATCACAAAATGAGTCTACCTCTACAACCAAGTTGGGCAGCCTTCCCTCCATTTCAATGGCCCATATCAGATGAAGTATTTTATTTAGCAAAATTTTTAACACTTGATTGCCATATAATTTCCCCTGTTTACTACTCACTGATCCACCCACCAGACCTGACCCAACACCATCAAATACCCCGCGACCACATCCATCCACTGGCATCCTCTCACAATCCACATCATTCTGAGGCTCGAGATGATATTTCTCAGCGTTTCAAAGGCTCGGAGGTCAATTCGGGCAACAGTGATCCACCCTATCATCACAATGTAAGTTTTCAGCCCAGCTTCCTCACTGCTTGGGTTGCTGATCGTTTGCATTCTGATACATATGTGCTTAGGAAGCCAATGATGCATAGCACATTGTTCCTTACTCTTGTGACTTTTAAGAAGCCTATCTTTTATTAGAGGTGGCTTGAGCTGATTGTTGTATCCTCTTTGCATGCAAGACACTTGCATGCCAGATCATTCAACACAATATGCTGATTCTTCAATACAATAGGATTGTACTGGAGAGGGCACAAGATGAAATGCATGCCACTGACTGATTTGGAAAAGCGGCCACAGTGCAGCATTTGAGTATGCAGTGGGAGAAGATCACTCGCCACCTACATTAGGTAACTCCGAAGTTCTTTGTGTTGTACTATGCAAACCTACAGTTCATTGCAGAGCAACCATCAAACCCTTCACTGTTCAATGTAGATCTTACATAGTGTCCCTATTAGTAAACCTTGTTGCTACTAGTACTACTACTATGTACACACATTTTTATTTTCTTATATCTTCTAGTTCTGTGTTTGGGTAGTATCACATGAAGCGTAGGCTCCTCTGAATGATCATCGATCAGTGACATGGACTGTGATAGACGATAATTCCACCTATGGGGCTGTGGAGCTGATCAGTCGTACAGACTCACAACTTGTGAAAGTCTGCTTGTCTGGTTGTCCAATTTCTCCCACATCCTGCATTGGGCATTTGACTCGCTTTAACTCATCGGAGCCCATACCCAGCATCAGTACTCTTTTGCTCTCCACTTTCTTGCACCCTGTTCCAGAAGATCAGGTCATGACACATCATGTTCACCTTGGGTGGATATTGTCATGTCATCAAAGTTACTTATGTTGACACATCCACAGCTCGGTCTTGTGAAAATATTTTCCAACACTGGGCAAGTGTTTCTACTAAATATTCCTTCAATTAGCTGACATAGATTCAACAGTGGACAATACCCTTGTCCTTGACTTCAAGTTCTCTAGACAACTTATCAGAAACCAGGCCTTCCATCTTCCATTCCCTTGTATCCCATTTCACAATCATGTGTGAACACACAACCTCAATCTACAAATCTGATGCTGCACTTCTTGAGGTGCTGAAAGCCCAAGCCACCCCATCACTGCACCTCATTGCTCCACTTGCCTCTATCTCACTGCAAGGGGTTCCTTTAGGGCTTCAGATGACCAACCTTCTTTTACTAGGACATCAAATCAATGCATCTTGACTGAGACTGGTAGTCATGGGATGAATGGTCATCCAACTCGGATGCCTAGCTTGGAGCTCCCTATCACCTTCATTGCAGTTCATGTGTCTATTGTTTGTGTGGTTGGCAATGTATGCAACAAGGAGAGTATAGCAGTAGCACAGGTTACTGACAGGATCACTCATCGTGATGCTAATGGAAGTGGTGACTTTCAGAGGACACAAGACAATGTCTAAGCATTGATGGAATAAATGGTCTGACAGGAGACTATGGACTCATAACTTCTTGTGGATGAAGGAAGATACCGGTAGTAGTGCAAGTAAGAGGTGACTATGCAGTGAACCTTTACTACGCATCTCAGGATTGATGTTGGCAAGGCTGACGAGTAATGGGTGTGCCATATGATGTCCAGACATGATGAAAATACTGGTCTTGTCAGAGGACAATGTGATGCCTAACAGTATGGAGCCTGCTGGTAACATGTCCTGGAGAAGTGGAGCATAAGAAATTAAAGAAGAAATGATATCTGAGTTTCATGTACCTTCAATTCCCAAGTGTGATTGCCAGAGAGCCAGTCATCATAGACATGTACCAACTGAGCGGCCATTGACCAAACCTTGCGAGGAATGAAAGAGAGATGGCATTTGAAAAGTGGGTGAGCAATGCCTGAAGGCATTTGATAGGATCACGATAATAGAGCATGACAGCGTATTTTGTTTGAACCAACAGATGCAAAGGGGGGACTTCCAGCGTGGCCCACATGATAACATCTCCGTGTGCAGCACAGCTGCCTTGCAGACCAGAATGAAATTGTGAGAGTCTTTATCTGATCAAAGATCAAGGTGACTCAGCTGAGACTTGGAGAGGTAGATATGAGAGATTCAACAACAAAAAGCTATCAATCACTGTCATGCTAAGACCCAAAGAGAAAAGCCAAGACCCAAGTTGCCAATCTTCCTATCAAGCAAACAGATAGAACAGATTTTCTTGGTGCAACAACCTATATTTGTCAGTAAAGAAATTGTCCATGAATGTCTTGCCCCTGGGAAATGTCTAGGGTACATGTGGATGGTATTCCACATTTTCCAACTTATTTGTGATCAAGTCCAACTCAGAGGGAGGTTCCAGGTCATTGGGATGCATGTCAACATCCTCTGGGATCATGAAGCTGTCAAAATGAGAGTTGGAAGGGAGTCCAGGTTGGGAGTGAAGTAGATTTGGCGATGGGGTTGGGGTAATTGGACAGCTGCCTGGGTTTGGATATCATCAACTCCTTGAGGAGTGTTGATTTGGATGAGAGAACCACAAGCAGTCAAGGGTTGATTCATGTGGCAAAGAACATTTGTTTTACATGAAAAACATTTACCGCAATCTGGGCAAAAAAAAAGCTTTGCACATGTTGTAGCCTTGTCTTTGCTCTGGGCATAATGCTCTGGTTATCAAAGGGCATGACACCTGCGGACACTAAGTCTGCTACTATGATAGCCGGTTGCCTCGTGATGAATTACATACTGTATGTTTTGAGCCTGAACTTATATAACTCAACCTGCTTGCTAGTCTCGTTCCCACTCCATCCAGTACTAAATATCATCTCAGCCCTGAGCAAGAATTTATGGATCCAAGAGGAGAAGGGAACCTTGATCAGAGTCCAATTACTCACAAGGTGTGTTTATAAGCTGTAGTCAACTGAAACTTAAGTTTTGCTATGAACTGATTGATTTCGTTCCAATCCCAGCCGCTTCCAACATCAGCAAACCAGCATATTACTTAGCTGAGGTCATAGCATGACAATCTAATCCAGTTGAGGCACAATCTGTCCTATTCTGGGTCAGGCTGCCAGAGCCTGTATAACTCATATGCTTTTATCAGCTAAACTCAGCAATGCCAAGAATATGTCATATTCTGGGTCAGCTCTGCCCTTGTCTGTCCTAGAGTGGTGCAACTAGCAGCCACATCATCTAAATCACAAAAATTGCATAGAGATCTGCTCACAGATCTAACAGATCTTTTCACCATGTGAGAGATATGTTCTGAAAATGAAACATATGATTGTGCTGACTCAGGCCATGTACTAACTCAAAGCTATGGTGATCCAACTCAAAGTTGGTGATGTATAGCAAATTACATGTCTACAAGGCACCATAGCCTTCCCAAATAACACCGTCCCACTCCTCTCCCTCAGGTCAGTAATCAAACAATCGTCCTTGTTGTATCATGATGTTTGCCTTCATTCTTGGCACTCATCCTCCATGTTAGGGTGACTCAGGTTCTGCATAAGCACTGTTGTTTCTATACCTTCACACAATGACTCCGGAGGATATGAGAGTAGAGGGGGCACTGCATTGAGTGACGCGGTGTAAAGGTAATAGGAAGCCTGAGGTGGTAGTCTCAGAACTGCCTATAGGTGTAGGTTTAGGGGATGTGATGGGTTCGTCCCTGGAACAGATTCAGCCTTCACCTGGCTGAGCCATCTTGGGCTACACATTCTAGATGAGATCCTACATGATATCCATAGCAAGTATTCAATTCGCAGCACAGAGATCAAATAGGTACATAAAAAGAAGTCAAAACATCCATATATGTGCTGTACTTGCATATATCAGTGTCTCTGTGGGACAGATCACTCTGCCAATGCAAACCCCACAAAGCAGTGCAAGATTGGATGGAACAATATTGGCTGTACCTCTTGGATTAAGCTTGTCAGCACCTGTGATTATGGTGATAAGAACTGTAAGGCTCTTTTTATCTAGTAACCATATCGCTTACTTCACTGATCTCTGGCAAGTGCGGAAATTGCTATGCATTGATGAAATATCAGGAATTTTCAATCACACAGCTGCCTATGAAGCTGTGATCAAGATGCTATGCCCTCAGTCTCCTAGAGCTTCAGGTCCCTGCTATACAACTCCAACAACGATGCCGTAACTTTGCCATGGAGAAGTTTGGTAATGTAGCAGGTGACACATACCATCACTACCTACTCAGCGACCATGAAACATTATCACTGTATTGCTCGCATTTTACAACCCTGGGAATCTCAAAATGGTCTGCTGCTGATGAAAACCTCAATAAATGGCTCCAATCAAGCAATCCATTGCCTCCTGATTCCACATTAACCAAAGCATGCCTTTTCTATCAGCTGACAATGTGTGGAGATACATAGTGACCATGACGAAGACCACTTTGCAATTATAATCACTACTAAGGAACAGTGCAAAATGGCATAGAAATATGGACATCAGAAACTCCTACTTCTTGACGGTACATTTGGGCTCAACAGTGCACAATCACTTCTATTTATTGGGATGGCTGTTGATGAAAATAACTGAGGAATTCCAATTGTCTTTTTTCACTTCACTGCTTGCAAGGCTAGTGTTGCTGCACATGCCGACTATAATGCAAAGCTACTCAAGGATTTGCTCCGCAAGTGGAAAGAAGCTATGGGCCAAAATGAAGCAGGCAAAGACTTCAATATTAAGATCATCATCACCAACAATGATACATGGGAATCAAATGCACTTTCAGAGGTCTTTCCAAATGCACTTCTTTTTCTCTGTTGGTTCCACCTAACCCAGACTTGGTGAAATGCACTCAACTGCAAGCTATGGTTGATTGTGAATGGTCCTGCTCGAGAATATATAAGGCGACGACCTGCAACATTTGTTGTTCAGCTCTTGAAGGATATAACTGTATTCAAGAATGCCATCAACTTATTCAACAACCAGCTCACATATTTCTGTGCTCTTGGTCAGAAATTAAATACAGTAGCAAAACAACAGTCTCAAGCTGGTCTCACATTCCTCTCATATTTTCAAAGTTATCTCTATCTCCATGATTTCTGGGTCACTTGGTCTCTCACTGGTCCAATCACAGCTATGAAATGTTTGGGTATTGATGTTGACAAGATT
>MU130811.1:25002-55671 GCA_015039435.1 Imleria badia
CATGAGGTGAGGAGTCAGTAGGAATCAATGTGAGTCACTATGGCTGCCATGAGGCAGACATGAGGTGCGGCAGTGCAGATCAGGGGTATATGACTAGGAATGACTGTCCAGGCTGTGCACTGAGATGAGATGGAGTACATGAGGCAGCCACAAGGTTGAGCAGTTTAGACCCAGAGGCTATGAGAAGGGTTTTGGGTGATAGGAGTTAGAGATAGGGGTTAGATGCGAAACTGAGTGTAGAGACTCAGGAAAAATAGGGAAAAATAGGGGAAAAATAGTAGAGTCTTGTAGTGTTTGTAACACCGTCCGCATTTTAGTCCGGATTCACTCCGGACTCAGTTTTACACACCTTACTATGTCAACTGCCTTTTTACCTCCCCATACAGAACCCCTGGGACGAGTTACAGTATACTCGCATCCCCTTTCTTTTTCTTTCACTTAGGACCTCATAGGACTTGTCCTATCAGGCCCGTTGTTGTTTCTTCAACTGGAGCCCACCGCGAGGGGTTCTTCAAGGTTGTCAGAAGGTTGCTCAGACGAACCTCAGTGCTTCCATTCATTGGACTTCTTCCACTTTTCATTTCCTTCATATCAATCTGCTTCGCCTCTAACACCCTCTAGATCTGCTCCTGACAACGGTCAGGATGGCCTTTGTTCTACCCCTGCATAACACCTCGGCAACCGCGCCAACCTCAGCGAAGCAGGAAAGATCAAACTCGCTATCAATTATGCAGACCTCAAAGAAGCGAAGCTTTGGGAACTCCTCCCTAAAGCGACCGCCCACCCATCAGACTGGGACACCTTTGTCATAGCCGTTAAGAAGTATTACCCCGGATGCGACGCTACTAACCGCTATTGTCGAGCAGACCTCACTAACCTCGTCCGGGATTACCCAACGCACCCCATGCGCTCTTTAGACGATTTGGGAGTATACCACCAAGCCTTCCTTCGAGTTTCTGCCAGTCTACTAACCAACAGACGTCTTTCCGAACCCGAATGCGATGACCTCTTCCTTAGCGGATTCCCGGACACTGTACACGCAACTATCAAGTCCTGGGTGAGACTGACAAAGTCTGAAAGTCCGGAAATCCGAAGCGTAGTGGAGCTAGTAAGGACCGGAGTAGACCGGAACTCAGTTGATGCCAGGAGGGCTAGAACGACTAATGGTATTTACCTAGTAAGGACCGGAGTAGACCGGAACTACATATGTAAGCACAGGAGTAGGTAGGGGATATGGATAACTCACCTCAGTCGATGCCAGGAGGGCTAGAACGACTGAGGTGCTATAGTGGAAGTGTAGGGTTTATATAGTAAATGGTGAAGGCACACTCGTACCTCTAATCTAAGTGAATGTGGGCTAATATGACGCCACAGGGAAAGTAGGTACGCGCTCCGGAACTCTGTACTCCGGAGCTCCGGGAGCGGACTCGGACTCGGACCCGTCAGTCACGGACTAGAGAAGTCAGTCCTGGGTCTCCATCCGGAGTATCTCTGGACTTCAGAGTCCAGGGTATTTTGTCAGCAACACTCCAGCGGCATCTTGAAATCGTTGTTCCGGACGTCCACCCTGACGATCCTTATCCCATTGATGATGTCATGGCAGTGGCTAAGTTCATTTTATCTGAATCCATGTTCCATTTACCTACCCCTACACTCACTATCGCTTCTCCCTCTTGCCCTTTATCTAATCTGCCCATTCATTCATCCTTCTTATTCACATCATCACCTATGCCCGTTGCTACTGATGCCTATAGCCCTACTGCTACCGCCAATGTATCCGCACTCCATCCGGTCGCTACGGACCCAGATTTGTTGGACAAATATGATGTCCTCAACATTGATCCGGATGTGTTCGAATTGGACTCGGAAGACGACGACAAGAGTCTTTCCGCATCGCTGAATTATGCTGACCCATATGTTCAGTCGCATCCAGCACACATGTGGCATGCATACACATCAGACAGGTCTACAGGTGTCTGACCCTTGTCACCGGACTCGCCAGAGTCAACCAGCCCTCCATCAGGCACCCTTTCCATTCCATTACCATTCACTAAAGTTGCTTCTTCCTCTCCGCACAGTCTTACGCCATCGTCATCCGCCCCTGTGACAACTCGAGTCCAGGATCCTACATCTTCGCATCTGCCTAATGTGGCGGCCCCATCTCTAAACATGGCTGTCAGCCCCGGAAACTGTTCCGGGCCAATCATGCCCTACGTCGAACCCGTCTATAGTATTCTTTCTCAATTTGCACATCCTGACCCCTTGTTGCCTCCGATCCTAGCTCACCCTCCCCCAGCGAGTCCTGTTTCTTGGGACACCCCTGACATCGACATTCCAGAAGATCCGGATCCCTTGGATCTTATTCCTGATCATTCCGAGGCAATTAGCATAAGTACTTATCTGTTGCATTCACCACTCTTGCACCATGTGGATGAGGATTGCCTACCCTCCCTAGTCCGCCGTCCTTCAGACTTCATATTCCATCATTTTCATTGACATCATCTCTCTATTCATTGTTATCCAATTTTCATTGATTGTTTCCTTCTCTGTCATTTCGCTTGCATTCATGTACACAGTCACCTCCCTTCGCTTCGGCCAACCACTCCTTTGATCCGCCTCCTCCTTGCACATCTTCCATTCTGTTTTCCCTAATGTCCGACACGTTCCAACCTCCACCCACCACCGTTGTTCCATTCCCCCATCGCATCCGTTCCATATCCGTTCCTGTTACCCCCATCCGGGACCATTTCCCATTTGATCCAGGAATTCATCTGTTCTAGCTTCGTTTATTCCGGACACCCTGACCTTCTGTGCTGCATCCTTTCGATGACCAGGAGCTCATCAGGCAAAGTCCCCTGCAGAGGAGAGGGGTAACCCTCTCAGTTTCTCGTCCGACATTTTTCGCATTTTCCGTATCGTTTTCGATTCTTTCAATCAATGTTTCCCAACAATTCCAATCCTAAAATTATGCTAACCTCTCCGATTCAATGCTGTTACCCAGGTCACCCATACTACGTATCTGTTCCACCCTGGGATTAGTCCAGCGATATCCGTCTCACCCTGGCGTTAGTCCGGCGTTCATCATTCATCCATCCAGAAAGATATACCATCACAAAAGAAAAAGAAAAAGAAAAAGAAAAGAGACATCGCTACATATAACATATCCGCCCATCCATTCACCTAATCCACAGTCCGTTTCCTTCATTACCTTGTGTCCACAAGCCTACTACATACCATTCTGCTCTTCGACGCACATCAGACATGGAACACATTTTCCATTTATTACCCCAGTGATCCGATCCAGTGAAGCAGTAGACATGAAAGCAGATCGAAGAAAACAAGTCGAGTGGTACCTTGTGAAACCGGTTTCATGTTTCATTTCTCATTTTGCATCTCTATCCGCTTGCATTACTCGTTCTAATCTACTCGTTCATTTCATTGTAGGGATCGTACACGGACACGGAAACGGACATGGTTGGATTTCAAGCAATACAACTATATACAAGTACCTACGACGACAAAGGAATCTCTCACAGCATCCTCAGCACAGCTTTCACCCTCTCCAGATTGTCTTGCTGTGACGTGACGTGCGCCTCAGTTGCAGACACACGAGCCTCAAGGTCCTTGAGGTAGCCCTGAGTAGTCAGAAGTTTCGACTCAATTGTGAGTACCACGCATTTCACATCCGCGACCACCATCGGACTTGGACCAGATGGTCCAGTGGTCTTCAACCTCTTCCATGGGGTCTCATCATGACTGTCTTCGTCAAGCTCGACATATTCAGGAGTGGGTGGCGAGTCTATGAGAGGCCGAGTAGTAGCCGTAGTCCTCTTGGGACATGCACTTGCGTTTGACATTCCGGATCCTATCTTCAGCGGCGGGATCACCACCAAGACAGTTGACCGGACTGCCACGAATTAGTCCGACGGACTATCCATCTTTGTTTCATCACACACCTGTAGCTTTGCCCTTCGCCTCTGACACGACCGCCTTCCCCTTCCAGCTCCTTCCCTTCAACTTGTTGCAGCTGATGTGCAGCCTTGAGCATGGCACACACATACAACTTGGTACCCCCCTGCAGCTCCATTTCGCCTTCACGCACGCGGTACACGGTGGATCGTGCAACACGTTATCCAGATCCTCTTGCGGACCTGTTTCAATGATCTCAACAACGTCTTCCTCCTCCTCGCCTTCATCCGCCACGATCCTGCAAGCCGCCCGCTAGCAAGCGCGTGTTATTCTGATGGTCAGCCAACATCACCAAATGCACGTACCTTCTGCTTCCTCCCCGAATCAGACTCGGATGGCATCGTCTCTGCCTCCTTCGCCTCGCTTGACGTCATGGACATTGGTGGCCCTTCTGCCACATTGTCTTCTGACAGATCAGTCATCAATGCTTCGGACACCTTCTCTGCCTTCTTTGTTGCACCGTCCTGCTCACGCATCGCCATCTCGCCTTGCCATCAATGGCACAGCATGTTTGCATTCCGCATCTTCTTGGTCAACTCTTCTCCGAGTCGAGGTGGAACCCCGCATTCACGCACATCCGAGAGGACAGATTGTACCTGAGCCTGTGTTATTGTTAGTACTGCATCTCGTGCAATATCACGTTGCCACGCACCAGAAGTCCCTGCCACTCATTGCACCAGTCCGCCTTCTCCTCTGCCAGCTCTTCTTTGTTGTCCGGTGCCACGCTTGCCACCACCTCGAGTCACTGCTTGATCGACACAAGTTGCTTCTCCACCTCAGCCGTTTTCGCGTCGACATCGGATACCTCGGAGAGCGCCAGGATATCTTCGAATGTAGTGAAGGACATTGTGGATGACAAAGGAAGGAGTTAGTTGTGGTGGTGGACTTAGCGTTTCGAATGGACGCATCCACTTTTTCGCATTTCGAACCCCACGCATAGCCAAGTCACATGACTGGCTGAGAACAGTCAGCATTCAAGTCCCCCACGGATGTAAGGAACATCAGTGTAGGACCCCTTTTCCCCACTTTCCAGGTCATCTTATAGCGTCACGCAAGAGTCCTACTGCTGTCCCGTGTCCATCCGAGTGCGATCCAGGTCCGTCTGTCCATCTTTCCTATTGTCCGGTCTGTGTCCATCTGTGTCCAGATGCAGTGGACTCGTGTCTAACATTTTAACTTCATTCCTATTTCCCTTTTTGTATTTGATCAAAGAAGGTTTTTATGGCTCTGTTAGAGTTGCTTTTCGGACTTCGTTAGCCATTAGGGTTGGTGTTCTTTTTACTGTACAGCCTTCGGCTGATGTCATCACATCCTTGTTTAGGAAGTCCAGGGAATGCCCGGACTATAAAGCTTTGTCCTCTGCACCTAAAATATCATCTCCCGTTTAGTTCCCCTTTGTTTTGTCATCTCCTGCGTTCGTCGTTGTCATTCCTCGATGTTCGCAATAGTCCATCCATGTCCAATACTCATTCGGGCCAGACTCGTTGGATCCATCCGCATTTTAGTCCGGATTCACTCCAGACTCAGTTTTATGCACCTTACTACGTCGACTGCCTTTTTACTTCCCCATACAGAACCCCTGGGACAAGTTATACTCACATCCCCTTTCTTTTTCTTTCACTTAGGACCTCATAGGACTTGTCCTATCAGGCCCATTGTTGTTTCTTCAATGGTATGCAAGCTGGCTAACCATTTCGGCTTTCTGGAAGAAGTATTGGAGCTGAGAGATTATGGGTATGTAGCTAAAAACTCTTCAGGCTCTGCCACCTTTTCCATTTCAGTGTTCGTGGCAAAATGGACAGTGTTACAAACACTACAAGACTCTACTATTTTCTCCCTATTTTTCCCTATTTTTCCTGAGTCTCTACACTCGGTTTCACATCTAGCCCCTATCTCTAACCCCTATCACCCGAAATCCTTCTCATAACCTCTGGGTCTAGACTGCTCAACCTCGTGGCTGCCTCCTGCACTCCATCTCATCTCAGTGCACAGCCCGGACAGTCATTCCTAGTCATATACCCCTGATCTGCACTGCCACACCTCATGTCCGCCTCATGGCAGCCATAGTGACTCACATTGATTCCTACTGACTCCACACCTCATGGAGCATGCCCCTCACACTGCCCTGCCTCATGTACTTCATCTCAGAGTACCTGATGACTCGCTCTGACTAGCACCGACTCATAGCAACTCATCTAGCATAGGATATCGATAGATCTAGTGTACACATGTACAAACCCCTATCTAGTATATAAAGGCCAGGAGCGCAGGGCTGGAATCCCCAGTCTTGTCCTCTTGGAGAATTCCCTTTCTTCACTGCTACTTGAACTCGCTTCCCTTGCCTCTAGTAATAGCTCATCTCGCAGTGAGTACTGGTTGTTTCACTAGGACAAGACTTATAAATGCGACCAGGAAACAGCTCCCCTCCGCTCTTGTCCATCTAGCAACCCTAGTACCTGAACACTGTTACCAGTGGGTCACAGCGCATCATAAGCGCACTCTAGACACCACTCCCCTCACCTGATCACTGATCGCGTTCACTCTCTAGTGTCCGCCATCATCAAGAAGGAGGAATCGCCCCTGGTCATCCCACTTCTCTTTGAGGAGACAGGAGATGCAAAGAAGGAGGATCGTCAGTCCCCTTCGCTGTCTAGTTACCAGACTAGAAGTCCAATAGAGCCTGCTCGTGGCTACACACCCCATGCCCCCAGTTACTATAACCCTTCCACTCCCATTCGATCTCCCTTGCTCCTCCTGGAGCCTATTGACTGGGAACAGATCCTTGTCATCCCTTGTCACTCCCCCATCTCCGACGACGGCTCCTCAACTGTTGTCGAGTCTATCGGTGGTATACTCCATCGAGCTTTTCTACTGTCTGAGGTCTCGGATGTTATCAGAGAAGGAGTACAACTGGGTGTACTACAAAGGGAACAAGAGAGACATCGTGAGGAGATCCGCCAGAGAGTTATCGAGGCATGTGAGCATATCGAAGCATGTCTACAGCTTCTTGAGAGACCTCCATGCCCCCATCCTTATCCTCGCGTTAATCGCCGCTGGACTTGCGGTCCTGCTCCTCCCCCTCTTCTACATAATCATATTTCTTGTCTTCGACCCCTTGAGGCTCTCCACCTTCCTGCGTGTTACCGTTAAAGTAATAATTGATACCAATAGATTGGTTTGGGGACCACACCTAAGAAGGACTGACCCTTACCAATGACCATCTAACCCTGCCCCTTCTGACGCCAACTCAGAAGGCGATTCATTGCCCGATCTTGAAGACATTGAGTAAGAACGCTAAAGACCGAGTTGACCAACACCGGAAATTAAGTTCAGATCAAAAGAAGCATTTCAGATCTCACGTCACTACTCTTTCTAAGCGAAAGAAAGGCACTCTTTACCCTCCTAAATCCATTTACACAAACATCCTCAGAACCTGCCATAAGCTGAAGTCTAAATGATTGCAGCTGTCCTCGACTTCATTGCTAACATCTTTGCTCTTATCTTACTTCTCGGAGTATTCCTTGTTGTCTGCACTACACTGTTTGGCCAACATGTTACCTTCGAATTCTACCGCCGGAACAACACCTTCAGCATTATCATTATCCACCAGGATAGAGCCCAAGCTCTCCAGGTACCCGCTCCAGAACCAGAAACAGAAGAAGACCCCTGGGTAGGTTGGCCAGAGGAAGATCAAAACTGGGAAACCGAGAACGACCCCAACCAAGAGAATCTTCCCCCACACAATGTTATGATTCGTCGCCTAGCCTGTGATATTTTTCTCTTAACTATTGCTTATCCCTGTCATCCTCTGCTTGACCTACTATATCTCGAACAGGACCACTTCTTGATCATCATTGGTCCGTTCTCCTTCTCTATCGTTGTCTTGTCCTAGTGGTTCTCTTTCCGCTCTTCCCCTCCATCCCACAGGACCTCGTTATCTCTTATCTCGTTATCATGGACCTTATCTCCTACAACGTGCTCTCTTACGCATGTTGCGTGTTCTACATCACCATAGCTACTGATATTCTTTGACGTTCCATGATATTCCTCGTCGACGTGTTGTATGCTGCACATACCTTATAAATATTCGTCGTTACAATTGTACCTCCTCATTCTTGATCTGCACACTTACTGTGTACCAATCTACTCTGTCAGTCTTGAATCACTAGTCCCAGAGTTCGTCAAACTCTTGCCTCGCTCCAGGGCTTGTCAAGCCCTTGTCTTCGTCTCTAGGAATCCCCTTGAAATCTCCAGTCCACTTCTTGTTCTCTTTAAGGACATAGTGCCTCTTCATGAGTGCCTCCCTTGAAGATAACAAGTGTTTCTCTCGACGTAGAGTGTACGACTCACGTAACACATGAAGGTTGGGATCAACCTGCTACAGGAGAAGGGTGGGAAGGTCAAGGAAGAGTCCCTCTAGGAAATTGGACATTTGGAACGGTACCTTGCCCACATACCAATTCACCTAATTGGGTTGACTGGGTCTGGGAAAATACCCCTGTTCCTCAGATAAGGCTATTGTTGGATAGATTCATCTTCTGACAATATCAAATTAACACGATTTCCCAAGAAGGAAATTTTCTAGGCACATCGTCAATCTTCAGATCTAACCCTACCTATAGTGCTGAAGAAACCAATTACTACCTCGGAGAACCAGAGGAAGGTCCCGCGGAAGCAGATCTTCTACCCACTTTTGTCCTAGATTGGGTACCTTTGATTGAAGACGAAGAACCTCCTTACCAAGTTTTCCCTTTTGCTACCAAGGATAGTATTTGTTGAATAAACCCTCTTCTCCTACCCCTAAGTCTAAGCTCCTAAGATGGCTTCCTTCGACCCCTCGACGTTTAACTCCACCAACTTTTTGGGTGATCTATTGAATGAGCCTGATGCTGATCAGCGCATGGCATTGCTTGCTAATCAGCTAGGGGTCATGATTGCTCACTCCGCCCTTGTACAAGCACAGTTGCAGAACACACAGAATGATCTAGCTCAAGCTCACGCTCAAATTGCCACCTTACCCCTGTGAGCTCGATGACCACCAAGGCATCAAAGAAAGTAGATGTCTTCTCCGATCCCAGTATCTTCCACGGAGAAATCAACAAGTTTGATGATTGGTGGCTAAAGATCAAAACATGGCTTCGCCTTAACAAAGACGTGGTACCAGCAAAATCCTATGACACGGTACCTCATTACGTGACGGAACCGTCAAGTATGTAAACAATCGACTTTCGGCGCTCCCCACCACGTTTCACTCTCCAGCTGTGCTTTTTAAGATGCCTCCCCTTGAGTGCGAACAAGCCGCGTTCGCAAAACATCTATTCATTCAGGGCTATCCTCTATGGAACCCTGATCCAGCCTTTCTACCTCAGGGTCTTCAGAGTGTGGGCCTCCAGATCGGGGACGTCGGAACTGTGGATGACCGAGGGCACTTCCGCGTTTTCTTCAACATCCTTGATCCCCCTCCCGGAGGTATTGACACCCCATCAATCTTCCCACCAATTGAGGAAAACTATGTGCGTTGTAGCACAGAAGATATCTCGCCTCGTGGGGTGGTCTCGTCCCCAGAAACATCCTGGGATATTGACCTATCGGACTTGGACTCGGAGCCCATCGTCGGTATCAGGTATGCCACTACTGTTCCCATAACAATGCAACGATGACTTACTGCACAGCTAGTCGGAGGACAACTCACTATAGTGCCACCCTCTCTAATGACGGAGCACACATTATCTTACCTCAAGGGGCACAGTCGTTTGAGCTCGGACTCCAGCATAGGCGACTATTTGAGAACCACGCGAGGGAACATGGAGCCGACTGGCTCGAACGTTTCCGAGATCAACTCGGATCGCCACGATCCAACTCTCTCTACCTGCTCACTGGGTTCTATAAAACGTGTTCATGGTCCATTGCGTCATTTGGCATGAAGACAGCTGCAAACACTGACCCAGTTGGTGTACACTGCACCTTGGCGGAAGTAGATGAACGAATTATACGGGATGATTCTTTTTGGCGACCTGCAGGTCGTTTCAGGCAAAAAATTGGACCTGCACCAGATCGTCAAGGGAAAAACAACCAAACCGTTTTCATACGGGGAATTACAATCACACCCAATCTCTCTGAGCCAGAAAAGAGTGAGAAGCAGGCTGGATTGCTCAGTGTGCTTTCCGTCCCCACTCGGCTCCTCAGTACACTAGCGGGAAGTTCGGCTATGGCCGCAACGACAGAGACGTCGAAAAGCAACGTTATAATCCAGGATGTACCACAAATATCCCAGGTAAATTCCGTTCTGTATCCCTACCCGGGACATAGATTGACGCACCCGCTTCTAGGCGTCACACCCATCGGAAATTATTAATCAGTATTTATTGACAAAGGTTCGTAGTGTCAGAGCTTACTTAAATCAAAAGGTGCTACAGTGATATTATGGTATCATACTAGTAGGCACCATCCGCAAGAATTGCTGTGACACATGATAGTCAGTGGATAGCGATGCTCAAGACGCTTACAGGTGTAAGTGATGTCCCTTTCTTCACGCTCATGATTGAATGTTTGCGATCCAGGGACAATCATGGACACTTGAAGACCTGGAGAACCATCTCGAAGCGTTGATACAGACGCGCTATTACATAATCACATCCAATGGTAGGGTGCTATTTCCAGACCGTCGTAGTGGCTCATTACTCTCAGATACCGTCTCTCTGAGAGACAAGGAACTGACTGGCTTTGGTGTCGATCGATCGCAGTTTCCCGATGGCCTGGCAAGTGGTTCTCGCCAGACAACAAACCTTATGCACATGGTTCCTCTCCGATCGGTCAGCGCATTGCCGATTTCTGATCTGCTGGTAGTTGCTGAAGATTCTCCACTTCATATCACGGATTCGTAGGTCCGTTCTTTCCTTCTCCGCCCATACTCACTTTCGTCCTTTCATTTCTAGATCATCTACCTCTAAGTCCATTCATGATCTCACGCATTCTTCCGCTCTTCATGAGGACATGCAAGTCGAGTTTAAATCACCTTCGCTTTCACCGTTTTCATTCCTTGCTTCCGACCCCATAGCAAGCGGTTCCAGTCCTAGCTACCGCGAGGCTCTCGACACCGAAATGAACTCATTCTTCATGGGCTCCTATGCTAGCTTCAAACCCCGTATCGCGTTCGGGTCAGATGCCAACGAAAGCGAAGATTCCACCTCAGCGTGGTCCATGTCAGCCACTCCCGCTCCCTCCGGTTCTCATAGCAGTATGCTCGATGGTCCTCCTGCCGATAATTTGGTCAACTGCCAGTGGGTAGACCGCGGGCAAATTTGCAATGAACCGGTAAATGGGAAGAGCCTCTGGGACCATCTAAAAAGTAGACACGGGATCGGGTCTCATTTTCGCTACGAGCATCTTCCATGTGCCTGGGGTGGATGTGCGCAGATAATGAAGTGCGAGAGCCTCAACAGACATGTCAAGGAGAAACACATGCACATACCCCGCACCGTAACCAAACGTTATGCAAGAGATCCTTCCTAGGTGGCCCATATTTAACGATCTCCCTGACATGTACAACTTCCCATGTAAGCGTATATAAGGGGTAACTTGACACGAATTCCAAGATCACAGTGTAAATAATTTCCGCGCATACAGTTACTACTTGGCTACCCCGTCTTGTGTAAATAAATGTTTCATCGAGAAAGAACACGGACTACAAGTACTCCGGGCATCGCACGGCTGACGATCGATGACGCACGATGCGCGCCTGTCGTGGCAGAACGACATTCTCCAACACCCACTTACCAACGCGGCGACTACCGTCTGAGGTTACAACCGCACCTCCTCCGAGCGCAGGATGACAAACCTAAACCTTCTCGCAGTGTAGCGGCCGCGTGTACTTGTCCTCAATCTGACCTTGACAATGTCCGCGTCACCACCACATGGGCGATTTCGAGCCGCGAAATTCCCATCCCCCACCACCTCGTACCCCATGTCACCTCCCAACATTGCATCCCCGCGATAACGGCAGTCGGTCCCACCACCGGCCTAGACGACGGACGCACGGAGGATTCTCAAGAAAAACACTGCGGGCTTGCGCAAGGTACTTACAGAGGCGATGGTAAATGTCGAACCCCGTTTCATTTCAGCGCGATTTTATTGTATTTCCTCCGTGTACTCGCGAGTGTTTCATGATGCAACCCGGCGTCATTGTGCTTCAAAACATCTCACTCAGAAGTGTTTGACCAGACGTTTGTCTGACCCGGACTACTCCTGGAATTGGTGTGATGCAACGTGTTGGTCAGAGAATTGGAAATCGACCGAGCTTGATCAACTGACCAATCCGAGTACGAGTTTCAAGTTACGGGGATCCATGACTCAGAGCTCCAATTCTGTCCCAAATGATCCATCCTGAACCGCCGATATGAAGTCCGCACTGGAAGCAATACAACAGGATAGCAGATAACAACGAAGCGGCCGGGTGTATGTCGCGAAATACCAAGTGATCCCAGCCCTCGGAGATAAATATTATTTCCTCGGTGGTAAGAGGGGGAAGAGAGAAGAAGCTTGCGGGTAGTGATGTGAACTGGCCTTTTATTGGCGAGCGTAGGGGTAAAGAAGCAGAACCTGCTGTGCATGTTAGCTTTTACTGGATGAAATACGAAGTAACGGATATATCGTGCCGGATGGTATGAAGTGGATCTAGACGGACGTCTTGTACTCTTATCCACTTTTAAGCTTCAGCCTATCAAGCAGTGGATGGCGGAGAAGTTGGAAGATGAGACATGATACATCGATGGCGCAGCAAGTACATAATTCAAATTGGCTGACTCTCGAGGGAGCTAGCCCGGAGAACTGAAGATTACAAAAGTTCAGTGGGGACTGGGGGTTAACGTTGAATGTTGAATGTTGAATGACAAGCTCAACTCACTGATCCAGGATGTACTGCCAGCACCTACTCCGGCAGGAAACCCTGCCAAAAGAGATGGAACTTGAACAGATTCAGAGTATGGCTGGGCACCACGCCCCGACACCATTCTAGTACGACCAAATCAGACAGACGCTCAGGGGTATATTGCATAATTCGGCTCAATTTCAAAGTTCCAAACCTTAGACTTGATACAAGGAGTCCCAAATAGACAGTAACAATCTTCTGAGAGCTGCACATGTTCGCCGAAGACCCGATTACTCGATTATTTTGGCGGATTCATTATGTTCCGGTGCAGGTAGTCTTATCGAATAAAAGGAGCTTGGAATGGCCAAAGCGCAACAGAACTTCATCGCAGATGTCGAATTTCTTTAACGAGCAGAATTTTCTGAACGGTGATCTGCATCATGATCCTTCCGCCGAGGCGGACATTCACGAATGTCCTTGGTGAGTCCTAGCAGAGCGTTTCCAATGAATTTTCTTTATTTTTTTCTTACGACGGTTGCAGGGTTTGGCCTGGAGACTGTGCGCTTTATATTAATTGGCAGACATACCCACCACAAGTAACACCGTGCATACTCGATGATAACGCTTGGAGCTCATGCGAAGAATATGGACCTGAGCCCATGTGGTCAGCGTCTCAAGACCCTTGCCCACCGGGACCGATCGAGGCACAATCTTTTGGCCTTTCGTCCCCGCACGTTACACAGGAACTCTCTCCTGGGGTGCCGTATTTGGGGCATCCGGCCTCGAAACCGTCCTCTCTCTCACTGAGCGAACATGTCGGCTCGTCTCTACTACTGGCTCGACCTAGTCAAACCAGGTATCTCACCGATGTGACGGGATGTACCAATGACTCATGCGTACTGAACACAAGATCCTATCATCTTGATGTCGTGCAACACCCTCAAAGAACGGCCGAATTTGGATCCGCCATGTTGTCCCGGATGCCTTTGGCACCTGAAATCGTTGTACAGCTCATCGTACGAGATTGCTTTGGGAATGTTATTATCCCGTACGTGCTGGTCACCCTCCGGTGTAACAAAGATCCTGGAGATATTTTTCCGACAGCGAGATGGAGCTTTCTTTCCTGGCAGCACATCTGTCGCTGTTTTCAGATGACGGAACGCGGTCGCTGGACATGGGGACGGCACCGAACGGGGAGGGACCTCCGCGGCGGCTGCTATACGGAAACCTCGTGTCTTCGCCCCAAAAGTTACGGGACCTGCAAGATCGCCCAGGACTCTATTTTCTGTTTTCCGACGTCAGTATTCGGTGGCGTGGTCGCTTTCAACTCGGGATATCATTGATGCGAATATCACAGTGAGTACGCGGGGGAGCGTGGGCCGTGCTTCGCGACCTGAGCATCGATTGGCGGTTTCAGGACGGATTCTTCTGGAGTTATGAGTATCGCATCGCAAGGAACGGTGCTCGCGCAAGCTTGGACACAACCTTTTGATGTTGTTACGCGTGAAATTTACGTTCCTCCGGGTAAGAATTATCAAGCTATTCTGAGACTAGTTCGAAGTTACTGATTGCGGCTGGCGTGCGGGCAGCTACGACACCTTTAACGCGAAGTTTTCTGGACCAAGGCGCATTTATAACAATCCCTAGACGATAGATGGTGTGCTCGAGTGTGCATCATTTGGTCTTACTCAATGGCACACGTTTTCGGTATGGACAGCGGGGTTCAAAGTCACGGGATGACTGAAGTGGACGAGCTCGTTACGATGCAGACGTGGCCATCTGCCAACTCCAGACTCCATGTAATACCAACCCAATAATACAGTGCTGTGCAAAACGAATGAAAATTCACTAAAGAAAAAACAAGATTGCAGGATTAATGCTAGAAACCCATCTGGTGACAACAAATGTGTTGTTCATGGCTTGCCACTTCTTCCAATTTCTTCCAATGCGTCAATGACCGGCGATACTAGTGATTTACTTCAAAACATGCTGCCTTCAGGTGGTTGGGGTAGCTTTCTGTTATTAAAGGACCCCATCTCCCTATTATGAGAACATCAGTCGTATGAAACGAAAGCGGGAATTGTTTCACCTCCTTATACCAACCAAGATAGTCTCTATGCTGCTGTCCCTTCCCCACTGGGAGAGGACACTGAGTTTGGCAGGATCAACCTTGCCATCTGTCTGACCGACGAAAGGGAGATTAACACGAGACAGGAACTGCACTGTGGGCGGCTTTTCCGGATACGAATCACCGCAGTGAATCTTGAGGCTGTAGATGCGGTTCTCGTGAACGGTCTGCAGAGCGCGATCAGCTTGCGATGTCGCGGATCGGGGTTGGTATTAGGCAGGGACTTACATGGCCAGGGCCAATGATGGTTCCATTCCAATTGCTCATCAAGATGTCGTCGCTATCCTCCAGGCCATACGAGCAAGACCCATCGCCGATACCTTTCTCGCCCTTCTCGAGTTCTTCCAGGAGGCGGAAATTTCGCGGAACTGGGTACAATTGTATTAGCATGGTGCATATAGTCTAGCGTTAAATATGTTATACCCTTTGCCATGATGTTGGAGAGAAGCAAGTGGGGAAGTGCAGAACGGGAGCCGCCGTGGGGACTTGCACGCGCCAATCACCGCAAAGGATATCGACACCGCCTCACGCAGTGACTGCTGCTACCCCCATCACTACCAACGACCACAACAGCGAGCACACCGGGTTGAACAGCGTCCACGATGTTCAAGCCCGGCCAGACGAACCCTTATGATGATGTTGTCGGTGCGTTATCACATCCGCGATGAGCTTGCAACCGACTTGAACCCATACAGCCAAAGCTACGGACGAGAACTTGACCAGCGAGGACTGGGAGGTCACTCTCAACCTCTGTGACAAAGTACAGGAGGAGCGTGAACCAGGGTACTTCTTCTCCCTCTTCCGGTCCACCCTGCTGCCCTAACAGTCCGTTCCTGCAGTGCTCGCAATGTCATCGCCTCCCTCATCAAGCGTCTCGCACACCGCAGTCCAAACGTCCAACTCTACTCGCTTTCCCTTGCAGAGTCTCTCTCCAAGAACTGCGGGATCGATCTTCACCGCGAACTGGCCTCACGCGCGTTCACTCAGGCTCTAGAGAAGCTCATCACTGATCGGGTGTGTAGTTTTAGGCTCTG
Source organism: Imleria badia (assembly GCA_015039435.1). Classification (NCBI taxonomy): domain Eukaryota; kingdom Fungi; phylum Basidiomycota; class Agaricomycetes; order Boletales; family Boletaceae; genus Imleria; species Imleria badia. Next base: position 41,000 of record MU130811.1, read on the forward strand.
ATCCTGGGAGATATGTGCTTATGATATACCCACTCAAGACTTCCCATGATAAAGTTCGCAAGAGAGCTTTGAACCTGGTCGCCGTGTGGACAGCCGAGTTCGAAAGCGATCCCTCGCTTGGTGTTATGGAAGAGTGTTACAACAATTTGAAAGCAAAGAGTGGGATTTCCTCGTTACATTTTTAGTCATTTGCTGAATTGTATTGCAAGATTATAAATTTCAGCCACCAGAGGAACCTGCTCCGCCTTCCGCCGACGATGAAGTACGAAAGAGGGAGGAGGAGGAGCTTCAACGCGTCCTGGAGATGTCCATGCATGACAAGGGTGGCAGAGCCGGGTACACCGAGCACTCGGCACAGTCGAGTGGTGCAGCTGGATCAAGCTCCGCTGCACGACCCGGTCCTAGTGCCGGTAGCGCAACAGGGCCCACACATCCATCAGGCTACGTGCCTGCACAGAGTCCAAAGAATCCGCAGAGAGCTGCAGCGTCATCTACTTCATCGCTGGCATTGTCATCAATCGCCACGCCAGCACCTGCGTCGACCCCCATCATCACTCGTGTCAAGGCATTGTATACCTTCGAACCCACTGAACCAGGAGAACTCGCGTTTGAAAAGGGTGAGATCATCAAGGTTGTCGACCGCGGCTACAAAGATTGGTGGCGCGGCCAGTTGAAGGGGAGGACCGGGATATTTCCCGTCAACTATGTGGTTAGTGTTTTCCTTGCTTGATTATTGCTTCCCATCTGATCGAATCTGATAGGAACCATTACCCGAGCCAACTGCGGGCGAACTTGCTAGAGAAGCAGAGCAGGAAGCAGCCGTATTCGCGCAAGCTATGAATGTCGATAAATTGTTGACGATGCTTCGCGCCATAGACACTTCCGGCGAAAATCTTGCCGATAACGAAGAAATTCAGGTTCGAGAGTCTTGGAGCTCCCCATGTGCTGTGACCCTGACTGCCTTTGCAGGAATTGTATCGTTCTTGCATGTCTCTTCGGCCGAAGATCGTCAAGCTGATCGACAAATACAGCCAGAAACGAGGTGCGATGCCCTGATTTTCTCTTGAAGGATATATTGAGACCCTCGTGCAGCCGATCTTGTGTCGATGAACGAAAGCTTCGTAAAGGCAAGGGTCATCTTTGATCGGATGATGGAAGACAGTCTCGCGAGACATACTGGGAGTGGGTACATCAGTTCCACGCGTCCAATTTGCGATTTATGTCCAAGTAGTGTACGACGTTGGCCCACGTCCAGACTATAGTCACGGACAAGCGCCTTATGCCCGCCAGGAGTATGGCCCTCAGCCCCCGTATGGTTACCCTACCGCTACACCTGGCTTTGACCAGCAACCTCCTCAGCAGCAATCTCCGTATGGATATGTTGCTCCGACTGGCTACGCCGAGAGTTTGTTCCCACAGCAGCATGCTGATCCCGGGTATGGCCCCGGACAAGGATACGCACCTGGAACTACTCAACCATACGCTGGACCTGCCCCGCAGCCCGCACGATCTCCTTATCCCCAACAACACCCACAACCACAACCACAACCTCAACCACAGCCCCAGCCCCAGCCCCAGCCGCAACTTCAACTTCAACCTCAGCCACAACCTCAGCCTCAGCCGCAACCTCAACCTCAACCTCAGCCGCAACCTCAACCTCAACTGCAGCCTCAGCCTCAGCCGCAACCGCAGCCGCAACCGCAACCGCAGCTTCAACCCCAAGCTCACCAGCAGCAACAGTATCATAATCCGGCGGCCGAAGTCACACAGGCGGCTCAGCCTCAGGGGCAAAGTCAACCCGGTCCTGAGCAATCCGGTCCTCCATACGTCTATGATCCGCACATCACGTACGCGGATCCAAACGTTCAAGCGTGGGCCCAATACTATGCCCAGGGAGGGAAAGACACCGCGGGTGCTGTCTACTTCTTCTCGGTGCCTGGCGTGACAGATGGTCCGCCAGATGCCTCACTGCAAGATTCAATCCATCCAGAACAAAGCATTCAACCCCAAGGGCTCTCACCAAGCCAAACTGCTTCTCAACCACAAGCGACGTCTCAATCGGGCGGTTCTGGTCAATCATCCTATTTCCCACCCGGTTCTTCCGCATCGCAACCTCAAGGACCGTATGGGTATCACGCTGATTCTTCTGGTCCTGCGCCATTGCTAGCACCGCAGGCTGCGGCAGGAGCGCCGTACGGCTATCCCTCTGCTCAACCCGCTTCGCAATCACCGCAGGCCTTCGGACCTACGTACGGAGGAGGACCGGACAGTGGAAGTGGAAGTGGACATGGACATGTTCCATCCCCAGTATATGGACAAGGATCAGGTTATGACTACGGAGTTGGAGGGCTACAGCATCAATTCTCGGAGATGGGTGTTGGGTCTGGGGCGGGAGTACAGCAACATGCATACGCTGTGTCTGGAGGTGCTCCTTCTTAGATGAAGAAGGCATTGCTCATTACGGACACCAACGTGTGGTGGTAGAGAGTAGTCGTGTAAACTTGACGTACTGTTGTCCAAACCCTAACCATAAATTATTCGATTTACCTTTTGACTTGACGCGTACACTCGCAATGGCACTACCAACTCATGGACGCGTTATTCTCAACACCACCGTCGGCGAGATTGACATCGAGTTATGGTCAAAGGTACGCACGAGGATCACTGCAAGACCGTTCCGCACTCAAATGGTCGCGCGTTCCAAGGAAACACCAAAAGCATGTCGGAACTTCATAGCACTCGCACTCGAAGGTGTGTACGACAGCGCAGTCCCCAACTTGCGTCTGACCTCGCGTTCGCTGGCAGGATACTATGACGGTGTCATTTTTCATAGGTAGGGCGCCAAATTTCCCAGGTTGATCACCGTACCAATCATCCACCGCAATCCAGAGTCGTTCCTGGTTTCCTCGTCCAAACTGGAGACAAAACCGGTTCCGGCGCGGGCGGTGAGTCTTTCTACGGTGGTACGTCTCTGCGTCTTGGATGGTCTTGTCCGCGGAAACACTGGCACGTGCTGCAGAGCCGTTCGAAGATGAGGTCCACCCGCGACTGCGGTTCACGCATCGTGGACTTGTGGCGATGGCGAATGACGGAACAAAGAACGCGAACGAGTCACAGTTCTTCATCACGCTCGGTGTGTCCGCGTTGCATGCATTGTGCTCTGGGCGGTGCGGGACTGACGTCTTGTGTTAGACCGGGCGGATGAGTTACATGGCAAGCATACGCTATTCGGGAGGATCGTAGGTGATACGCTGTACAGTACGTTCCTCGCGCTCTCTGTGTATACTCTCAACCGTTGACGTGCCGCCAAGATGTCCTGAAAATCGGAGAGATGGGTACGTATTCAACTTACTCTGTTGCAAACATCCGGACAATAAAAAAAACCGTGATAGAGCTTGGCGAGAATGAAAAACCAGTCTAGTACGTCTCTCTGCCCTTTTGTTGGCTATTCGACGTGACCGTCACGTAGCCCACCAAAGATTAAATCTATTTCCATCGTCGACAACCCCTTCCCTGACATCATACCACGCATCACTGCCGCGGAGAAGCGTGCACAGCAACGTGCCCGCGAAGCTGCACAACGTGAACGGGAAGAAGCAGAGCGCCGCAAGGGAGCCAAAAAGTCAGCAAGACGCCTTTTTTGCAACTATTTCCAATCACTCACCACCGGAACTTGCTTTCAGGAACGTAAAACTATTGAGCTTTGGGGACGACGAAGAAGTCGAGGCCGAAGATGGGGAACCTGTCGTGCAGAAGAAGAAAGACATTGCACGCCCTGATTGTCAGTGTTTTTTTCTCCTCGGTAATGAACCACGTTTGTTCCCAACAATTGGATTTATAGTGATCGATGACCCTCGGGTATTGCCAATACCCGCGCCTGATATTCTAAAACCCCTGCCACCCAAGAACGTCGAGCGAGAAGAACGGGCGCTTAGCACTGAGAGCACTGCAGTACCACCGAGAAAGGTGCGTGCCCGCTTTTATACATTCAAGGAGTGACGGTCGTCGAGGAAGCCCGTGCAGAGCGACAAGGAAATAAAGGGAAAGGACACAGACGTATCTAAAATCAGGGGAAAGCATGCGCAAGATAAGGCAACGACGAGGTAATACAGCATTCCAGGGTCACCTTCAGGGACGCTGACCGCCAACCGCAGCGATACACGTCGTTCCGAAATTGAAAAAATGGAAGCTGAGATACGAAAACTCACTCGACGACGCGAGGGTGGTGAGGATAGCGACGATGAAGCTGAGAAGAAGAAGGCAAAGACGCAGAAATCGTATCTGGCGGAAGAGCTTGCAAAGTATTCCAAAGGTCGTGGGGTACAGAAAAAGGGAAAGGGACGGAAAGATGAAGGGGATGTGCTTGCTGCGATGAATAAATTCAGAGGCATGCTGCAGGCAACGTCGACGTCTGTGTGGAGTGGTGAAGATGAGACCGATGGAAACGGTGATGGGCATGGTGATGGAGAAGGGGAAATAAAGACTCGAGAAGAGGAGGCTATGGAAGTGGATGATGACCGTGGATTCATGAATCACGCTCTCCACTTTCCCAAGGACGATGGAGAGGAGACGAGGAAGGCTGAGAGGGACTACGAGGTCATTGATCCGAGACAACGGAGTGCAAGGGCACAGGAAGAAGAGAGAGAAAGAAAGCGTGCGACGAGGGGCAGGGGTGGACCTGGTCGAAGTTCAAGACGGTAGTCCCCTGTTTTCTCAAGTTGCTGTGTAGCATTACTCTTTCACTTCGGAGTTTGTGCTGGACCGAACTTGCGTATTACGTGCCAAGCACACTCCACCGCAATTTTGTCCATTCCACCCAACGGATAAGGGTGGCATCATCCAATGCCCGGCGGTTCTTGGTTGGAGAATGAGGCTTTGTGGCGGCGCTCCCGTTGGCGCGGTGACACCGTTTCTGGACAACGGCTGACCTCCATTGGCATTGGATATTGAAATATTGAAACCGACGATCCTCTATCGCGAGGAAAGGCATTGGAATTAATGGAGGGCAAGCTTTTACAGTATTTGGTTGGCGGAAATTGATAGCCGATAAACGGGCTATGCGATCGCAACATGGCGAACGTGAGGCCTCCTGGAGAACAAGGTTAAGTGTCTGTATTAGTGCATTCCTTGGCTCATAACACGCCAACGCGATGGGGGACTCCAGACCATGCTGTTCGACATTGGCGTGCGCTTACCACAGCCTGCCCGCGAACATAATGCCACCACGGGAAGGCTCCACCGTTTTCGTCGCATTCAAAAAACGAACCGTGCCAGCTTGATCGAGCTGATCAGCGCGAGTGCTCAGTTACGTTGTTATTCAATCTCATGATTTGCGTGACAGCATAACCTTCCTAGTGTGTAAATCGTACTTAGTACCACTCTGCAGTGCACTCGAGGAGATCTCGGAGACGAATAACGCATCTTGCGATGGCTTATGTCAACATTGAGATTAAGGATTAATTATCTCGTAGTGGCACAATATACCTGTCGAAACATAGTTTCAGCATTCAGTTGTAATTCGTGAGACTGGGGGCCATTTACAAGTTCGACAAGATCATTGGTGAAGAATTGGGCATTCACAGACAGACAGACAGAGTCTCTCTATGAGAGATAGATGTATCATCTTTCCGAGGAAGCGTATTGGGGGATCTTGGTACCAGATAATGTGTCAACCAGGCATTTGAAGATATGAAAGGGTGTACACACTGATGTGGGGACGCTTCTGGGATGCGGGGGCATCTACTGCGAAAGGGTGGTCGTTCGTAGAGAAAACATGAGAGGTCCCTGAGAACGACACCACGTGCAGAGATTAGCTATCAGCAGACCACGCTCTCTATATGAATGTTAATGTTAGCATCCTTCGACGCGGCGTGAATGACTGGAGTTAGATACGGTTTACGGTCTTGTGGAGCCAGCTCGTGGATAACACTGTGAAGGGAGGAGCCTTGACCAATCGGCGCTCCGACCCCACCCAGTCCTCAACGCCTTCGTCCGCAGGTGTACGAGTCCCGTGGCCGCGATTGACCGTGACCAGACCATGGCAGAAGACGAAGGGCGGTCGTGGTGGCATCACCCCCCACGAGTCCAATGACGCGGCGAGCAGGACGGGCGTTGTTGAGAAGCAAGTAACGCTGTTAAACGTATCTTGGAGTCGGCGGTGCTTAGAACCATTGTTAAATATTTTTCCGCGAGACGGAGGGCACGGGCGAGAGGAAACACGTTGACCTGGAGGGATAAAAAATTGGGGAGGGACTCGCGAAAAGATTAAAAGTACCCACGACTGTGAACCTGATCACGTCGGGGGGGCGATCGCCAAAGTCCGAACATTTTATAATCTGAACGCGAAACCGCCACCAGGGCATCACAGAACTCAGTGGTATTTCTGCCTGAGTCAGAAAACTCGACCGGTACAACCAATTGATTTTACGGCGGTCATGCATGGATGCTTGCCAACCTCAACAAACGGATTCTTGGCATGTCAGACAGAACAAGATCGACCACCGACCGTTGGGGCTCTTGACCATCCTTCGCGGTCAAAGCGCGGTAAAGTTCTGCTCAGAGGCGCGTTCACTATACTGAAAGTGTCCATCAGATTGAATTGGGATGGTTCAATTGTCCTGATAGAAGCATCAAGCGTGGGTGCTCTTCTGTCGTTTTTACCGATTTAAGCCAGATGCACTAGGGTCTGATCCCTCTCACAGATTGACGTAGCCTGAGACTGACGCCCGTACGGTCTGCCATGAGAAAAGGCATCCCAACTTTCTGTATTGACGGCAAGGTCTGCCCAAGCACGCAGATGTGCGAAACAGTCGCATCGTAGACTCTGCTACACCATGGTTCCGTGGCCTCGATACACCCACTCTGCAATGGCTATTATGTGCTTGTTAGGCGGAACAAGTCTAGTCTATCATCTGTGGAACAGACCTGTTGACGTTCAGTCAGGGACCGCATCTCACGCATCGGTTACGCTTGAAAATTTACAATTCCCAATGGAATTCCCTGAACTTTAGGTTAGCACCAAGCGAAAATCGTGTACATGGACTGGACCTGAGAACCGAAGAATTGATCGAGCAGCTGGTAGGTATATCTCATCTAATTCTTCGATTGATTCAGACAGATTTGTGGTTCAGCGATGGAATTCTTCTGCCAAATGTGCCATTTTTGGCTGAGTGGGTTCGTCGAACGTTCATCACTAAACGAGCTGGCTCGGCGAGGACTCGCTGCGTTCACAAGACGCTGGGTCGTCTTGGAGTTTGCAGCGAGTTGGATGAATAACAGATTATTGACGCACTGGGAAGCATGCGGGCGCGGGCAAGATTTAGGCGCCATTCTGACACGTCCTCTTTCGTCTTCCCCATCAAACCAACTTCATGGATATGCCACTCCATTTTCAAAAAACCAATCCCTTGTTCCCTCTTTCATGACTGAAGAGATTGTAACCCAACGGGACCTCGGTCAACCGGGCCTCGCCAATCACTCCTCTACCAACCTCCTGGCCTGCGCGGCTCTACCCACCAACCAACCAAGGTCCGACATATGATACGTCTCCAAGGAATCAATCCCCAGCGTCATGCCGTCTATTGGCGGTTGGCGCGTATCCACCGTTCTTGTTTTTGACCCTGTATAAATGCTCGCATAGAGCATCGAGTGCCCAGCAGCACACCTCGTCCGACTTCGTTCTTCTCGCGTTCACGATGGCAAACCAGAATAGATTCAACGATGAGTGGGCACTAGAGGTATGCTTCTTTTTTTGTAGCCTCGCCCGACTCAACGCACAATCCCTCAAAGCAAATGCTCGCGTTTAGTAGGAATGTCTTTGGCGAAACGGAGGTTCTATGTCAATGGACAGATCAAGGGAGACTCTGCAACGACCTAGTGAAGGCGAAGAACTTCAAGGCCCATCTATATCACAGGCACGGGGTCGTGTCCGACTCGCAATCGTATCAGTGTCGATGGGACTCATGCTCTAGCCTCCCCATGAAGAAGTCTAGCCTCGAAAGGCATACGGTAGAACAGCACGTTCCCTTCAGGTGGCCATGCCCGTGCTGTATCCAAACTTTCACGCGGGAGTCATCCCTTTTGTCCCATATTGAACGGTCTCCTGACCACCCACAACTCCCCTTATGATATGCTCGTTCGGCAATCTACAACGAATTCTAGGTTTCCCAATCATATTAATTTCATCATCGATCCTCCCCAAAGCCTTTCGCGAACTATACACCCCTATAATGATCTCATACATACCTCTCCCCTTAGTTTACTCTCTCTGATTCCGGACACACCATCAGCATAGCGTCGTTCGCAGTCAGCATAATACCGGATTATTAGCACTGTACGTTGAGGTATGAACTATTTTCCAATTGATCCGTGAAACTTTGCCCTCCACAAGGACTGCAGCTCATAGTGTCCATCAGTTCATTGCTCACACTAATTGAGGCCCTTTCGGGCGATGGCTGTGGCACGTGCTCACTTTGCCAAGCAGTACAGAAACACCTCCGTCATCATTCCGTGCTCCGTTTTTGAAATGATTTAAGCATTGAGTTTCTCCTCGGGGCCTCACTTCAACTTGACTAAATTTCGCACGGCACTGCCAGCTTCTCGTACCTTGGCAGTCTACCAAGCCAACGTGTTGGAAGACGATCACGCCAATAGCGATCGAGTTCCTTATCGATCGATCCACCTTCCATGCCGAGTGTTATGCCACACGTAAAAAGTAAGTCACTTGCACTGATAGAGGCGGCGTTCTATGCCTCGTGGAAGCTGGCCGTTGGCAAACCGCAGCCGAGCTGGCAAAACGCAACGTTTTGATGCAAGCCAATGTCCATTTCTTCCTCCAGTCTGACCACTACCTTGTCCAGCTTGCCCGCCAGCCCACGTGCTGCTTCTATTAATTGCATAGTTTGGTTCCGCTTCAGAGGTTGGCAAGGAGGTTTGTGAAATTTGGTCCTAGTGGCACTCATTTCGGCTACTGGACAGGGCTAGTTGTCATTCTAGTCGACGAGAACCCTAGAGTCCTCCAATCCATGGCGGCCAGGCCTGTATTTCTTGCCAACGTTCCCAGGTTGACGGCAATGACCCTACGAATGAGGTTGGGTATTGACCAAGACTGAGGCTTTTGTTGGCAGGGCGGCGTTGATCGGTTTTCGTCCAGAGAAGGTTCTTAGAACGTAAGGTCATGGATAAAAGGTAGAATGTCTGTATCTCAGTGGCCTACACGCTAAGTGCTCACAGCAGAACTCGATACCAATGTCGAATCTCATATTCGATGAGCAGTGGATTTTCAACAGTCATGCTTCCGCCGATCCGGTTATTACTGAATATCAATATCCTTTGTGAGTTCGGGATGGTTTTTGTCATTGAAACCCACCTTTTACGAGGGTTACTGTTGCAGCATAGGACCTACTGATTCTGTACCTGATTGTCTAATAAATCCGTTACAAATAACCCGTGGTGAGTTTTACTGTCTGCTTTCCGCTTCTCAGGCACTCATAGCTTCTGGTTTCAGATATTTATTCTCCTTCATGGATACCTGACGAAAATGCTCTGGGCCTGTATGAAACGGGTGTACCCGAGTCCGCTTGGGGCGTAGATCTAATTACTTGTCCATCTGCAACAATCCCATCGAACCAGATCGACACACAGATTTTCAGCACTTCATTTTCCCACCAGCTTTCCCCTTTCGAGAGTGTGGTGCATTCATGGCAAACACCAGCTCCCTACTACTCGCCTGTCCCCGAAGAAGCAGCGTTTTCTGGACGTGGGGATAATCCAATTCCGCACTCCTTCCACCCTATAGCTCTACAAGGCGGCGCAGTCCGGAAACCGACCGCTCGTTCACTGACCAAACGTGTGGATGCATCCCGATTGCTGCGTCAATCTACGCCTCCTCGCTCACAACGTCATGCACCCTATCCTATCGGCCCGGACAGCACAAGACGGAGCGCTCCGCCTGTCACTGTCTATCAATGCCAATGGATCGACAGCACTGGACCGTGCGGCGCAATCGTGGCAGGCACCAAGAATACGATCGGGCAGCACTTGCAATATGAGCACGCGATCCGACTCAAAGCAGACAAGACATTCGAGGTCTGTTGCTGGGGAGGATGTCGGAAATCGATGCGAAGGGAGAGCATTCCACGTCACGTTCTCGCAGTCCACATGCGGGACAAGGTGCCCTGCCCAAGTTGTGGGTCGCTTTTTGCTCGCACGGACTCTCTGAAGAGGCACCAGAGGACACCGTGTCTGCCAGTGACCAAGGGAGAGAACGCTGGCCAGGCGGGAGAATGTCACTCGCCATGTCACAATGTCCATATTTCTTGACCAAGCGCGTGAAGTTGACCTTCGCAATAGCATCGTTTCTTGGGTAGCAGGGTCTCAAATTATCTAGGTCTAGATACGGTAAACTGTTGTTGCATTCTTGCGGGCTTTTACTACTCATTCGAAAGTTTAGCCTATTATACGAGCATTGTACATATCTATACATATAAGATGTCGACACGAGTGCTACAAGTACATACATACATGTCAGGTACATAGAATACGCGTGAAGCAATCTACGGCAGTGACGCTATGAGGGAGTCCTTCCCGGATACTTGACTTTGCCCCGAAGCACTTCCATGAGTAATCCTATTGCAGAACCTTCTTTCTCCCCTTGCCTTTCCTTCTTACCCCTTTCTCTCTCTCCTCCGTGCATAAGAGCAGACCGTCTCTTCTCGGCGCTGCTCCCTTCTGCATCCTGGCGGGCACGTGCAAACACCGGCGCAGTTTGCAACGCGACAGCAGGCATCGAGAACCGTTTCCTCCGTCGTGCAGTGTCTTCCCTCGGAACCTCACCATCGTCCAGTGGGTCTTGCTGCGTCAGACCCACACTCTCTTGCGAGTGGCCGTCGAAAAAAGCAGGGACAGAAAACCCATCTCGCAATCGATCGCGTGCCGGGCGAATCTCGATCCCAATCTCGCCCTCGCCTTCTTCTCCTTCCGCCTCGTCTTCCCCCTCCCTTACCGAACCGAGACCGGGGGCGCTCGAAATCGAGGAGGGTATGCTGAGACCACGTTCGTGCAGGGTAAAGTCCTCGAGAATGTCGTGGTAACTCCGCGGGCGCGTTGGGGAGGGGCGCATCCGGATTGGACGAGTCGGGACGTAACCATAGTCCTGTTGATGGACGTCTTGGCTCACCCCTCCGCTCGATGCGTCTTCGGCGTGCATAGCACGTAAAGGGGAAGGCGGCTTTGGATCCGAATCCCCGGAAGAGATACGAGGGAGATGTACGATACGCCTGGAGGGGCTGCTCGTAGCACTGCCAGAGCCCCCATGTGCCTGAATGTATGAATCCCTCAGAGGGCTGCTCCCTTTTGTAGGGCTCGTACTAAGGCGCGATTTTCGGGAAGGGCTGTTGCTGAGTCCAATGCGCGAGGGGCTGGCGCTAAGTCCCGACCGCGAGGGACTCCGGCTCAATGCACCTACAACGGGACTGAGGTCCATCGCCATCAGAGCTTCACTAACATCCTGGATAACTGCCTGACGAGATGGGATAGATAACCACGGCTGAATGCCACGGAGCGCGTCGGGGTCTTCGTCAGCTTGAGGGGTGGATGGCAGCTCTGATGGGGTCTGGCTTGAGGAAGATGGTTGCGTTGCAGATGATGTTGGAGAGAATGGCTCAGGACCAATCGGGGAGGGAACAATCAGAGGGAATGCTGCTTCGTAGCACTCCTCACAAGCACGGGCAGGTTTCGGTTTCTGCCTCTTGTGTGCCGGCGACGCGTCAACATCATCTTGGGCTATGTAAAATGTCTTGGAAAACCCGTTAGCATTCCCAGGTACGATTAAAATCGAGAATAAAATACCTTGCCAGAACACGCTGAACATACAACACGTCCGCAAAGCCTGCAATGATGTTTCCTTCTCCAAGCACCTCCTCCTCCTACCCTCTTCCCGACTTGGTGGCCCTCGTTCTCGTCTCCTTCGGTCTCCGATTTCTGCCTACCTTCAGTTCCACTTGAATTTCTTCCGAAGCCCCACCCGAAAACGTCACCCAACCTCAGGTCTAAAACGAATCCAAATGGCCGTCCGCACCTCATGCACGTATCAGTCCTTGTGTCCGGAATCCATATGGGCGGAAGAAAATTATCCAACTGTGCACGACGAGGGCGAGAGCGAGATGTCCCTGCCAATGACGAACCTGCCTGCGGGTTTCCAACAACAGACATCTCATTTTCATATCCCCTTTCTTCCAACTTTGCTTCATAGTCAACATTGTCGCTCTCACTCGCAAACGCGCAAAGTGCGCGTCTAAGATGGACACCCGAGGTACTGGCGGAGAGGGTCGAGTCAGGATTTGACAACGCGAGCGCCGTTAGACGCGCGGCACGTGCAGTCCGGATGGAGTCCACCCAAGAACTGAGACTGTTCGAATCCTCCGCGTTGGATGTGAATGGACCTGGATGGATGGGCGCATGACGATTAATAAATGCCAGAGGCAATGAAAGTACTTACCATGATGCAAGGCAAATGAGCCTTCCGGGCTAAGCACCTCGATCCTCTCCTCTCCTGCACCTCCAGAACCCACGCCGCTTGGCCGATCGACCACCATGACTACTTCCATGTCAACCAGACTCATGTAACCCCTACACCACCACTTCTCTTCATCGTTGCCACCGAGCGCGTTTATCGACGCTCGCCTCTTGCGGGGACTCTGGACTCCTCCATCATGAACGAGAGCACCTATACCCGTTTCTTCATGTTCAAGCCATAATAGATAGTCACTCAGGAGCAAGAACTCGAACACCTTTCGTCCTGCTCCTTCGCCTTCGCCACGTATCAGCGTACCACACTTGATAAGTCGCCTTCCTGGCGCAACAAGTGGGGTAAGGACAGGTGGCAGGTCGCGAGTGTTGCGTTGCAAGGATATCAACGCGAGCGTCTGTGCATGAGCGGCGAGCGACGTATTGAGAGAGGTAGTGACTGTCCATAAACCAGTCAATCATATATGTGCCGAAATTACAGATCAGCAGGCGTACTCTTCTCAACTAGCCCTCGCGTTTCCTGTAGCTTCTCCCATTCAGGGTCATCAGGATCAGTGGAATTGAGTAGGTCTTTGAGCAATAAGAGGTATCGCGGACACCGTTGTACAGGTGTGAGAAGGTAATCTGCCAACCTAAGATGTGCACACACAGGGTGAGATTCCTGGGCTCGCAGAAAGGTCGCAAAGGCCGGATTTGGTGAGGAAGATTGTGAGAGCGAGGTCAGAAAGGCCAATGAGGTAGGAAAGGCTGTGATGAACGGGGCATATAGAGAAAGATACGGAAAATGCGCAAGAAGCAGCGACGAAAGCGGGATATTATGGCTAGACGTTGGCGTAGACGGGTGGATACGCCTAGAAAATGCAGCAAAGAAATTATGATGAAAGTTCCAGATGTCGATGAAGTTTGAGAAGAGTGTGGTTATCTCGTTTCGTGTCAGCAGCGGTTTGGATGTATCCAATGATCGAAGGATAGGCGTTAGAAAATGCTAACCGAAATGAACAATTAATCATTTGGAGCGGCAGGGACATACGCACATTGTAAACGAGATCAAGGCCATCGAGGTAGGATTTCTCGGTAGCGTAGAACTCTGATATTATTTTGGACCGCTTTGCCTGTCTGTCGTCGTCGGCTTGTGTGCGTCTGTGTGACCTTGTAGCCGGGTTAAGCGACCTGCGCTTGACCCGACGGTGCTGGTGCACGACACCGAATTCCTCCGCAAGCGAGTCCAAGGACGCGAGACTTGCGACAGATTGTCTGTGAGCGGCGAGAGCAGGGCTGGGGGTAGTTGGAAGAGAGATGCGGCGAAAAGGAAGGTGTGGGATAGGGAGCGGGGAGATGGATACTGACTCTGACGTTGGGAACGAAACGAGGTGAGGTGCGGGTGGTTTGGCCGAGGACATCGCCAGCGACGGTGGCGCCGGTCGGATCGCAGTTGAGAGTGGCAACTCTTTCGGGGACGACGAGGACGAGGACCGTGGGGGGTTTGCGGAGTCAACTTGAACGGGCCGAGTCTCAGACTGGTATCAGATCCCTCCAGTCCAAAAAGGGAAAGTTGAGTTGAGCTTCGGGAGAAATAACAACAAAAGGTTACTTGGCCAACGTGGGGATCGAACCCAAGACCTTCGCGTTATTAGCACGACGCTCTAACCAACTGAGCTAGTCGGCCGGTGTTCCCTCGGCGGAAAGGTAATCTCTAGAATTCGAGCTGGAACCACGTAGTAATTGTCTGAGGTCAAACAAGTAATACACGGTGAGACGGTGTGGTGATCACGTAAGCGATACAGCCGAAACGTGATCTCCAACAAGTAATTGAAGTATCACGGCTTGACCATTCTCCGCGGAAAAAGGAAAACTATGGCCAACGTGGGGATCGAACCCAAGACCTTCGCGTTATTAGCACGACGCTCTAACCAGCTGAGCTAGTCGGCCGATAACCCCGGACTGATCATAATCGTAGTTGGAAGGATTGCACTGAGCCTGGTAAGGATTCGGGAAAGCTTCTTGTAAATTGCCAGTGTAGCGTGTAAAGGCGAAATGAAGGCTAATGAAGGCATATCAAACATGGATCAAACAAAGGCACTTAGTAAGGGTTCATCCGCCAAAACAAGTTAGTGGTCTATCCAACAGGTCATAATTCCTTCGTGAAC
>MU130811.1:55851-98562 GCA_015039435.1 Imleria badia
CAGGAAACCCGGCAGCGGAGATGATTCCGATATCACTCACCGGTTATCGGACGTTCTCGTCTCTCCGCCAAATCCCAACTGGATGCTGCAAGTTTCCGAGGAAACTCTTTGGCTTCCCTTGGGAACACGACTCTCGAAAGGTAGAAATCCACCGCTCCTTGATTACGAGCAAAAAGTGGAAACAAGTACTTGTCCCACTGCTCCGAGGACTTGGTGTTAACATTGCTAAGATCCAGAATACACACTGGCACCGAGGCAGGGTCATAGTCTCTAAGCCAGTTTGCGTATTCCAAGGATGGGTCATCCTGTTCCTGCAGAATTTCAAACGAGACTCTCAACTGCTCCTCGGCGAGGCCGCCATAGTAGTAGGATAGACATGTCAGCACGATTGCGATATCCGGATGGCCGAACTCGGCCGTCGGTGCGGGTACATCTTTGGCTCGATATGGGACAGCAAGCATAGTGCGCTTTGGGGACAAGCCATAGTCGACGCGCCACCTCCGCTCTGCAAGCGCGAAAAAAAGAATATTGCAAGCAAAGAGACCGCGGAGAAGTAATAACCCGTCCCGAAGAACGCTTTTCTGAGCATACTCCTCCACCATCCTGGCCGTTGGTTGGAACACGTCCTTTGAAGATATGAAAGCGCGAACCGCGTCGCGAAGTGGTCGGTTACCGTCGATGTCTCGAAAGCTGAGACTTGGAAGGTGTCCATCCATCACATCATCCACAATTAATGATAGCAAGTGTTGGCGAGTGTCGGAGGCGCGCAGAATTCGAATGCGCGGGAATGATCCAGATGGACCGAGTTCATACTCTATCGCCTCAGGGAGATAATTTGAAAGGGAAAGTAAATGCTTCTTCACCAGCCTGAGGACCTGTTGAGTAGTTGTCCATCGATCAGGGTATCCTTCCGTATGCTGTTCGAGGCCAATGGTGTAAATAAGCTGGAATCTGGGATGGAGGACCTCGTCACTCTCGTCCAGGATGTCCCGAGAGTACGATTGAACCCATCTCTGAAGTTCCACGAATGCGCTACCAGAAGCCTGGTCGCCAAAAACCCCAGACTTGTCCGAGGCTGAGTTTACACTGTCGCCATTGCACAAGTACCTCGGTAGCTGTCCCTGTATACTGGTCAGCTTGAGTGACAGGACGTGCTCGGGCTGGGCCACCAGAATGCCACGATCACGTATGCATTCGGACATGAGCTCGCGCATGCTTTCAAACCGCTGGGGGCTATATCTGTTGGTGAGGGAACGGGAGAAGGGCAAGTAGTATATTGGCCTGTTAACGAGCCCGCCAAGACGATCAACCAACAGTCGAAACATTTGGACCGTCAGTGCTTTTGGGACAATGACGCGGACTAGCTGATCTCCGTCTGCGAGAGTGGCAGCAGATATAGGCAGGATCACGGAAGATTTTCCTTCTCCCATGTTGACTTGCATGGCCGTGTTCTCTCCCGAGGGTGGAGAGATCATCTTGATCGCCACGTCTGCCTGAATTCTACGGATAAAGAAGTTTCCTTGCAACTGAGATGAATGAGAAGCAAATGTTAACACGAGTTAACACTCGGTGATGGGCATCACACCTGGATCAACAACCAATCTGGGTGCTCTTCGGCGCTCCACCAGTCGCATCCTTCATTCTCTAATTCTCTGAAAAATTCTTCCTCCAATTTGTCTAGGGCGTATCGAAGTAATCTTCGAGAACGCTGGAGTTCCACCAGGAGGAGCGCCAACGATACTAGGCATTTTTTCCACTTGTCCGGAATCTGTACTGGTGAGGTGGATGCTAGAAGCCGAAATAGCGTGTCCGGTGCAACATGTGGCCATTGACCTGACCAATCGAGAGCCTGTCCAAGAGGATCATCCTTCGGACCGAGCTCCCTCTTCAGAACGGTCAAGCCAGTCAGGTAATCGTTTCTACACTGCACGTAGTGCCTCTGGAGTTCCGCAGTGGAGGGCCGCGTCACACCGCATGCCATGTGAGACGCCGCACGAGCATGTCGCGCACTGTCAAGAAGACGAGCAAAATATTGTTGTTGGAATGGGGCAGTCTTATCGATCCGAAGAGAGGTGAACAATTGGTTCAATGCGAGGGTATCAGAATTGGAATCGGAGGAGAGTCTGTTGCCCCGAGTCCCGCATCGCAATCGGCTGGGGGGTGGTAGCTGTGGTGTGGAGCGATCACGAAGTAACCAGTCTAGCGCCATGACCTGCGTGCGACAATGAACCTGGGAAGCAGGATCAGATGTTCGTTGTGACGGCCTGGCCGGATTTGGGACTGTGTGCTTGAAATTGAAGCGGTAACAGCTGGAAAAGAGTGTTTGCAGCTCGGTGTTCAGCTTTTTCGCATCGTAGAGATGATCGTTCATAAGGATCGTTAGTGCAGTCTCGGACTGCAAATCCACAAAGAGCAACTGATGTAGCAAACTATCCACTGTCAGAACTTCGTCACCCTGGGGAAACAGTTGCGGCCGGCGAGCCTTGGCGAAACAATTCCGTAAGGCATCCTTAGAAAAATAGGATCCATCTAAATGCTGGTTGGCGTGGTACTGTGGTGTATTCAATAGGATTTGCCCCGTAAGTGCTATGAGGATTGAAAGGAGTCGCCGTGGGTCTTTTTGGCGGAATACAATGGATGGGAGGAAGAATAACAATCGAAACCGCTGACGTGCATCCCTGGCTTCCCGCAGGAGAGTATCTACCCTAGAGATTGATGGTGGAAAAGCATTGGGATCTTGCCAATACCGAGGTGGAAATTCCTCGGCTTCATGCGGGAGGGTGTAAGCTACTTCAGTGACTGACGATGATGCCGGTGCCGGTGCCGGTGCCCTAATGAGAGTATCCGCAGGGTTAATAGTACCCTGTTTGTCGACTCGGATGAGCCAGAGGTAAATAGCAAGTGATATGGTATACGCAAGATCCTCATGGTCCAATGATTTGTCCCATTTGGGGAGCCTGACACCGACTGGCACAGGCATTGGCCCAACTTCCTCGAACGGAAATAGATACGCGGTTCGTAGCGCACCGATCACATCCAATTGGGGTCGTTGAGGAGGATTAGATATGTTGTCTTGGTTATTACAGAGAAATCTCTGTCGTTTGATGAGGTAACTAATTTCTTCTATCGCGAAGTTGAGTTGAGGATACATCTTGTAATAATGAGAGAACAGGAAGTCTGGTCCCTTGTGGCGAGTGTCGAGCTCCATGATTGAACGACACCCAGCTGACCGTAGGAGACACAGTGCCTCCTGAACGCCTGTTCTACCTGTCAACGGATCAGGCCACCAGTCAACGCTAGTCTGGGCATGTAGATGGGCAAGATACAGCTTGCTCCTCCAGCTGATATGACCCGTTAAGCATCCCAGGTCGGTATTCACGTTATAGGTGTGGTATGTGACTGGTAGCAGGTGGGTATTCTTGGTTGAGACGATGTCAATGCTGACGTGAACATGATGATTGTGCTGTTTGCGTGAAACCTGACCATCCGGTATGATGATGTATCTGTGGACAAGCTCCTCCTCAACAAGATCGTTCGGCCTGAGAACGAGTCGGTTCTCTAAACCAAATAATGCCCCAACACATTGGTTCTCGTCGTAGATCATGTCCTTGAAGTCACCAGACTCGAGGTCTCCGTTTCCATTGACGAAGAAGGACAAGCCGTAACGGGCCAAAGAAACGGAGAGTCGTCGAATTGGCAGCAACTGCGGAGTATCGATGGGGAATGTGGTTATTACGAGATTTTCGGGGACGTCGAGGCGCTTCAAGCGACTCGAGACCATTTCCCAGGTTGGACTCCGAACGTCCACAAGCCACTCGCGGCCTTTGTACATACGATATTGCCCAGATGCACAATCAATCCTCCAATTCTCTAAGGACTGTTCCCAAAGTTTATGGAGAGGGCGTATCTCGATTATGGACGTGGAGAGGTTCAACCAATGAACATGGCCGTAGACAAATGCTGTTGGTAGGTCTCCCTGCAGTTTTTCCTGAGGAATCACCTCAAAGATATCGGCTGTATCTCTATGCTGTGCCCAAATCACCAAAGAACCACCCCGCAGTGCAAAGTGGACCTGAGGATATGTGAATTCACGGGTCGAAATTCAATAGGTCTAGGACACTTACTCGGTGCTGAGAGATTAAGGCTAGGGTACAGAAATCCATTCCCGGGAGATCGGATGCTATAACAAGGAAGGCCTGCTAGAAATTAATACCGTGTTAGTAACATGTCACAAGTTCAAAACACAATTCGAGCGGGTGCATACATCACCGAAGATTCGTTTATACGTCAGTTGTTCCCTGATTTTACGCGGTAATCCGTCTAGTGGTTTACTGTCCACCAAAAGTGTCCCATCGAGCAGGCTAAGATGCACTATTTGTGAGCGTCCAGTTCCAGTAACTGCGGTTTCGCATGTGAGCCAGTGCGAGTTCGGATGTGGCAATAGCTGCCATCTGCGGGGGCCTGGACGATAACTGGACCAAACTTTGCGAACTGCAAGGTCAACGCCTCGATCCGACATATCAGCCCGGATGAGTTCCCTCAAGACACCCTCCAGAGTAAGTGAGAGACGGCGATCTCGTTCAAGGAGCAGTCGTGAATATTCAGGAATGCCTACCAAATTGAGATGATTTGAGTAACGGAGCGTTTCAAGTTCAGGAATTAGACATACTTCGGGAATCAACAGGGACATTTGCGTGTATAAATATCGCGCAAGAAAGTAGCGCGTCAATATCCTCCACAGAACGAAGGACCTTGTGGACTTGATCAGGGCCCACATCAAATGTGCTCCGACAAGTGGCAGCCATGTCTCTGAGGAGCTCGTTCCGTTCCGTCTTCGTCGGCGCCATCATCAAGTCGTACGACAACTCTTGCACCCAGTGGAAGGTCTTCCTCCGGACGCGCCGAAGAAGTCCGATGGCTTGCTCCGAAATGTCTTCATCTGGGCTCGACACGAGTAAACGAGTGAGCAAGAAGGCAATGTTGCCCATCATCACCCCGTCCAATGATTGGGCTCCGACTTCCACAAGCAAACTCTCAAGCTCGTCTAAAAGGGTGTAGCAGAAAGAAGACTCTTGAAGCTCCTGGTGCCACACCCACTCCATTGCATTCAGGTCAAGTGGTCCAACTTGAGTGGCCGCCTGAGCGAGCAGGAGATAAACATCATGACGACGAAAGTTCAGTGTTCTACCACGTAGCTCCCTCAAGATGTTGAGCCATTGCAGTGAACCACCACTCCGCAAGTGTCCAAAGGCAATGAATTCGTGTAGGGAAAGATTATCGGGACATTCCGCTTGAGCAACCAAAACGCCGTTGGGAGCGTGAGTAGTTGAATTGACATATTGATGTAACCCACGACCTTCCGATGGAAGTCGATAACCAAAGTACTCGTCACGTATGATCCCAGTGTGATAGTCTTTCGAGATGTCGTGGAATATTTCTGATGATTGCAGAGCGCTTGGGATAAGACAAGTAAGGTAGACTCGGCTGGTGACTGGCGATGTCCAGTGCTTGACAAGATAAGGTTGCAGCCAAGGAATATTGAAAAGTGGAACAGAATCTCCTTTGTCTCTCCGCCCGGGTTCAATGGAAAGACAGCAGAAAAAAGTGTCTCGAATGCGGGCGGTTGCGGAACGCCAGATATGAAGTGATACTGGACATTGCAATTCAAACACAGTGATTTCAACATGTGGTGACCCGGTAGGTCCGTATTCCGCAAATTGGTGCCACAGATCAGGGGAGTTGACATTAGCCGGAGAGTTGACACGATGAACAGGGAACATCTTTTGGGTGAATTCATCTGAAAATACAGACCATCCTGGGTGAAACCGAGAGTGGCGAGATGAAAGGTATTGGTATACCCGGCAAAGACGATGGAGGTTCGTGGTCTCGTGAAGGAGTAGTCGATGCAGGAGTTCTGTCGGTACCTCTGGAGAGTAGTTGGCAAGCTTGGGAGCCACCCCAACGACTAGCTTGTCGAGCGCAACCCACAGCTCAATGACTGTTAATAGCATAATGGAGATATGCTCTGGGTTCCCGTTATATTTATAAAGTGAACTTGACAGATATTTGTCCATCAAGATCTCGAGCTGGACGGATGCCTGGTCCACATCCGTGACACAAGCGACCCAGTCATCAATGCCCTCCTCAACCGCTCGTTCGACATCGTAGAGGGCGATGAGTGGGTGGATACGGTATGCTTCCTCAAAAAGTGACCCGTTCGAGGAGAGGAAGTCGTGGAGAGTGCCATGGGGAGGATGCTTGGGGCAAGGGGGAGAATCGAGGGGTTTTGGTTCAGGTTTCGAGAGAGAGTTACAAATGTAGTCTTTGCTCAGCATGAGCGAAAGCTGCGTATCTCTGGCAATATCAAGGAGGGTGGGTTGCCATAATGGGGATGGAGATCGGGCAGCTACCTCCTTCCATCTTGTCTCGAGGATTTCCCGAAGGCAAGCACTAGTCTTTAGTACCATGTCACAGAGCCAGTTAGGGACAGAACAATCAAGCTTCCTTAGACGTCGGAGGATCTTGACTGAAGTCGCATGGAGTAGACGACTGGAAAGATTTGCATCAATTGCGTTCTTCGAAAGGTTACACATGAAGTGCAGGATGAATACTTTGTAGCAAACACGTCCAAGATCACCGTGATCGAGGGATGTCTTGATTGCGACCTTGATCAGAAGCCAAAGCGACGACCGAGGCCACGACTGAAACTTGTAGTGAGAGTGAACATGTCTGGAGATACTGGGGACCTCAATTCTGCGACCAACACTTCGTAAGACGCTGGTAAGGAGACTGCTAGTAGTGTCTTCGGAAGCAATTCCGAGACTACGGAATTCGCCCGGGTACAAGAGGAAGTTTGCGAGTTCGGATTGGAAATACTGATCATGGAACACCTCGTCTGGGATCTCGATGGCCCACTCCGAATGTGAGCCAGCAAATGTCGCAGCCGAGTCCCAGGATGTCTCGAATGACTCGCAGAGAGTACAGTGGTCCTGCTTCCTAAAGATAACCGCAGTCTCTTGAGCTCGGTGTAGAAACACGAGAATATCTACGGATTTTGTCTCAGTAAAGGGTCTAGAGAACTTTGAGAGCGTACCTCCTGATTGCATCCCACGCAGCTGGGAGACGACGCGGTCTCTGTCTAGACGCTCAGACATGACAGAGGCTTGCAAATGGGCTAGCATCTTTAAAATGGAACTCCACTGAGGCTTTAAGATGTCGTCGATAATTTCGCTGTAAGCTTGGGCAGCAGCGCACACTGCGCGAGCTAACCAGTGATCGTTCTCTACGGCATAGCCCGAGCTGGGTAATGCCTCGAGCTGGGCGGGAAGAAAGACATGGGTAACAGCATACTCCAATCGAGTAGAAGCGTTCCATTGTTCAGGATCAGAGCCATGACTGAAGTGGGATGCAGTGATACCAGGCGCAGTAGACATGGGAATCGATTGGCTCAATATTGAGCATGGTGATTTGTGGGTCCAGGTGTGCCGCGTCACATGACACACAGGCACAGATCGCACACTGACCGGGACATTATTTTTCCAGGATTTTTATGGGAGTAGTATGTTCAATTGAATGGTACGGCCGGACAATAGGCATCTTGTTCGTGCCTTGCATGAAGCACCCGGGTACGAAGTCTGATATGATTCAGTTGCAGGACATCCGAGTCCGATTCGAATCAACTAGGTATGTGATCAACCAAATGGCATTACGTGCGACTCAACACCTCACTGCCATGGCTAGTGAATGCGCCAATGGAACTCGCCGCGCCCGGTCCCGTCGACGTCTGGACCATACGAAGACACCGCCATAACACAAGGTGGTATTCGACGGTAACCCACCTGCGCACCGCATGGGGACAATTCGCTGCTCTGGACGTGTTGGTCTCGAGTATTGATGTTGATCGATGCATCGATGATCCCTTGGTCTCTAACAGAGTGTTTTGAAAATCAAATTATTCGTCGATTGGTTCAGCACGTGGGTGAGGCATTTAGGAGATCTGACGTCAGATCGAATAAATTCGAGTCAACAAAGCTCCTAATAGCCAACCGCCATCTTCGAGTTGACGGGTGTTCAACGTTCAACTCTACATTGACAACCGAATCAAACCGTGCCATGTCTTCATCAGTGGTTCGACACTCATTTTCCTCCGAATATCCATGGATTGACCATTCCTTCATGTAGACTACACCCCCGAAGCCCGACCCAACTCAGAGTTCCACTCCGAGTTGCGGAAACCCGCAGTGCCAGTGCGGAGCGACGTGCGTCATCCAAAATAGCCTCTTGAACCGGTCTCCTGATGTATTTTGTCACTTTGTCGTTCCAGTTGTTCTTGCAAGCCTGGCGAATGTAAATGTTGAGGTGAATGAATGATAGGGGCCTCTTTTCATCATCAGTAGCATGGGACTCTGTCTACGTTTCTTGAAGTGCAGAATGTATTCTAGTGATCCGTCGAATTCAAGCATTGCGACTGTTCGATCTCGCCATGTACGCGTGCCACGAACTCTGGGTGAAAAGCAAGCCCAAGTTTTGCATCAGGCATCAAACTTCATGCATTCGTTCACCGTGGTCTCTACAATCTTCAAGGCTCCATTCCGCATTGGAACTACTGAGGATCTACCGAGCTAGTTTTTCCATCTACAGCACGCATCAGTCTGCAAAGTGGCAATGATATATTTGACCAACTCACATCTTAACCGTCCGATCCCGCCCTCCGCTGACAACCTTGTCAGCAACGAAATCAACGCAATACACTTCGTCGGTATGTCCCGGAAGATCTATTTTGAGTTTATATGTTTTGAGGTCCCAGATCTGAACATGTTAATCGGAGTGCTATGAATATAAGAACGATCGCGCGAGATGGGACGTACTTTGACGGTGTGATCTTTGCTCGCACTAACCACCATCCGCGAGTCCGCGCTCCATGCGAGTCGATACACTGGAGCGACATGACCACGAAGCGTCGCCATGAACTTGCCCATAATCCCTAAACGGAAATACACGAGCAAATCTCGGAATGAATAGGCGGTGCAACGCTGCAAGGGCACGAGACTCGCCTGATCCTCCCGTACAATCCCAGAGGCGCACAGCACTATCCCACCCCGCACTTGCCGCCCACCGGCCATCAGGTGAAAAGGCAACATGTGACACTTGTCGCTGATGTCCTGTAAGTCGATTCACGGGCTTTGATCTGCCACCTCCCGATTCGGACGCGGATGAGAACAGTGACCATAGGAAGAGGGTGTGGTCATCAGACCCTGATATCAGAAGCTCGGGGGTACGTGATATGAGAGCATCATATCTTTGTGATGCAAGTGTTTGAGCTACAGGAAACAATGAGTTAGGCCAATCATTGCGAGATGGGCAAACCTTCTTCGTCAGATGCCGGTCGCTTGGCGGTGTGATCAAATGGACCAGTCCGAAGTACAAAGTCAGTGTTCAGAGCAAGGGTGGTTACCCAGTGTGCGTGGTCCTTGAGGACCATTAGTTGCTTGCCCTATGAGATAATCGATCAGTAGTCATGCCTAATGTGTAACGAAAGGCTCGGACCCCCTGTGCATCCCACACCCTCACTGTGCGATCACTACTTGCGGTATACAGCACACCCTTCCCACCTTTGCCTCCGCCTCCCCACTTGACGACATTGACACTGGCTGTGTGACCTCCGAGGGTATACTCGACCCGCCGGGTTGCTGTCGACCAAACGCGTACAGTCCCATCCTTTGACGATGATGCGAGACGCGGTGCAGTCGAATTTCTGTACCATCACATGCGTGATCTGATGGCCTAAACATCACGAAAGGCTGCTTACATATGGACAGGCTCCCAAGCAAGCGAAGTCACCCACTTTGAGTGACCTTTCATCACGTCGCCTATCGGCTTTCCTGACTTTGGGTCCCATTGTCTCACGTGTCCGTCGTGCCCGCCACTGGCAAGCTTTCGCTCCATAGGGTCCCATTCGACACAAAGGACCCAACCGGTATGACCAACGAGAGTGTGAGACGGCGTCTCAGTATTAAGGTCCCAGAGCCGGACATGGGTGTCGCCAGACCCTGTGGCAAGGAGTGCGCCGGTCGGGGAGAAAGAAGCACACAATATAGGAGAAGAGTGGCCTAGACTCGACCAATTGAATTACAAGAAGTCCATGATCGATGTGGCGCATGTTGGTGGACAGACATACCTGATAGGGTGCTCGAGCAACGTGTTGCAGGACGTACTTTGAACACGGATTGTGGTGCACATCGAACGACAAGAATGTTCTCTTCTGAGAATGCTTGTGAGGGATGATTCAGGACGTCTTCTTGTATAGATTTGGAGATGACGATGCGAGTCGGAGCGTTGGGCTTTGTAGCGTCCTCGGGCAAGGCCACATGAAATGCGAAAGGCACGTGGTCGTCATCCTCCTGGGTGGTAGATGAGTCAATCAAGATGTATAGACATGTCGTGATGGCTTGCCTTTGTGCGCAGCTGATTCACGAGTGCTTCGAGGGTCTGTCGTGCGACGTTTGCCGGGAGGTTGACGGCAGGCGCAATTGGTGCTCCATCATGCTCATTTACGAAGTGAACGAGGATGTTCGGGGAGGGCTGTATTGGTTCTGGCTCTGGTTCTGGAACGCCGTAATATACCTTTTGTCTTTTTGGTGGAGGAAGACGCGTCGCCATTGCGCGCAAGCTAGGACGTCGACTTGAGGATCTGAAAAAGTTTGATCTCCCAGATTAGTAAAAATAACCCCTGTCTTTCTCGTGAGCTGCGATCAGAGTGAATCGATGCTTTCATCTGATGCGGCGCATGATGTGCCTAGTAACTCTTACTGTTCTACTGGCTATTCGGTTGGCCGGCTAATAATTTGGTCCGAGTCAATTTAAACTGCTGTGAATGGCACTGCGAGGTGCGCCATGTGTTCATAGGGTAGGCAGTGCAAAACTTGATTACTTGGCGAGTTCTCGCAGTAATAATAGAGACCGTAGCACCATGGCGACATTAATTGTCAAGTTGGCGGTCCAAACCCTAACCCACTGACAGCTCGGTCCAGGCGTGTTTGTGCGTGTTTGTGGGGTGGAACCGTATGCTCAGGCGCTTTTACCTTCCTCCACTCCACGTCCGCCACACTTCCAGTTCCCCTCCTGATTCCCAACCATGGCTAGCAAGGCTGCTCAGAAACGTGTATGCAAACCCATCGTTGCACTCCTCAAACGCACTAAATCACCCCATCTAGCTCTCCAAGGAGTACATCAGCATGCAGAGAGAACCACCGCCATTTGTCTGGGCAGTTCCTGATGAAAAGAACATCCTGACTTGTCAGTGTCCCGTTATCGCTTGAAAATCCTTCTCTGAACCTTTTTCTCCAGGGAATTACCTTATCGTGCGTGATTTCACCTGCCTGTCTTCATTCCATGCCAATCACCTCATGTCCAGCGCGGTCCCCCTGATTCACCCTTCGCCGGCGGAGAGTATCATGGAGTCCTCCTCTTCCCTTCAGAATACCCTTTCAAACCCCCAGGCATCAAGGTTGCCCTGCCATTCTTCCCTTTGCGGACCCTGTTGAACTAAATTTCCTGCAGATGTTCACACCCTCCGGCCGCTTTCAGCCAGATAAGAAGATTTGTTTCTCAATGTCAGATTTTCATCCGGGAACTGTACGCTACTTTTTTTAGTGGTTCTCTATATCAAGCAGCACTTATATTTCTCCCTTCGCATCTTTAGTGGAATCCCGCTTGGAGCGTTGCAACCATGTGAGTTCACCTTATCCATATACCGGCAGGCCGGGCGTCCGTTGATGACCATCTGTGATGGTCACGGCTACTTAAATTATCGCCGATCTACCCCTTCCATCTGCTGACTTGGTATCTTTAGATTAACCGGCCTCCTATCGTTTATGTTGTCTGATGAAATGACCACTGGCTCTGTCACCTCGTCCGACAGCCATAAGCGGACTTTCGCCACAAAGAGCCATGCCTTCAACCTGACTCAACCTCGCTTCAGAGATGCATTCCCGGATGTACGTTACCCGCCATTTAATTTGTTGTCAGGAGGCTGATTAACGTCTCATCACTCGGTCTTGCTGTGATTTTCATGTTCCTTACTTTGGCTGTGTCCGGTCTGTTGATCTTTCCTCCCATCGCTTGCAGTTTTGCACGCCCACTCTCAAGGACTTGCCAAATATGGGTGAACGGGAACGTGGAAAGCCCGACACTGGGTCATCGAGTACGGCCTGTCCGTACCCTTCACCCACGCCATCTTCTACTTCTGCATCACTTGCGCAGCAGATCACTCTCAGACGGAACCTCGGAACGGTCCAAATGCCGATGGAAACCTCCACACCGGTAGCGGTTGACACCTCGAACGCCCTGACATCCACGAACAAACCAGTTGTCCCTCAAGGGTGGTCAGCGTCCTGGCGTCAGATAATCTTGGAGAAGTGGAGGTGGGGTGTGCTCATTGCGCTGGCAGTCATTGTCTCAAGACTTTCTGCGGGCTCCTGATTCATTTGGGCGGCCAACGTGATACGCATGATTTTCTGCCATGTTTTCTGGATATAAGAGGCTATGGACTGTTCAGGTGTGTATAACAATTTAAGCGGTTTATTTGCTGTGTTGCAAGCTTTAATCCTTTCATCCGCACCCACTTGCTTTGCATGTGAGCTCTGCGCAGCACATCCATACGCTTGCATGTTGTCTTCTTTACTTGTCTTGTTTCCCATCGACCTCGCCACTCGTTACCCATCTTCTCCTCTCGCAATATGTTAACAAATGTAATACAAGCCGTTCCGAGACTCGGTATAGATTTGGTGCTTCCTTCAGCATCATCTTAATCCTGCCAGAGCCTCATCACTGGCTCGTGAGTGTTCCCTAACATCCCTAACACTGGTACGACACTGTTCCAAATGTCATCTGCAACTTTATCTCGATCCTGTCCTGCGTCTATAACGACCCATCGCTCTGCGCCCATCTCCTTCCCGATTCTCTCAAAGACCTGGCGAACCCTCGTCTGTACCTCTTGTTTTTCATACCTCTCCGCGCCATACCCTCCTCGTTGCATGGCTATCTCTGGTTTGACGTCGAGGAACAGCGTCAGATCGGGTGCGGGAAGACCCATCTCGGGGGCTCTGCACCACTCGTATGTGAGGTTGAGATGGGGACTTTTTTGAGCCGAGAACGCGATGCCCGAGAAGGCATAGCGATCTGCGACGACTGACGTCCCCGACGCGAGTACTGCTTCGATACTCGAGCTGTGGTAGTGGAGAAGGTCATCACCGGAGTGCGTGCGTCACATGGCATGACAAAGGATGAGAGGGGAAGGACCCAAAGAACAAAAACGTCAGTCAGACCGTCTGTTTGATAAGAAAGGAGAAATGGAATGGACGGACGCGAGTTCCCATCTGTTGGCGGCAAAGAGGAGGTGGATGGCATGGTCATCGAGTTCGG
Organism: Imleria badia; assembly: GCA_015039435.1. Taxonomy (NCBI): domain Eukaryota; kingdom Fungi; phylum Basidiomycota; class Agaricomycetes; order Boletales; family Boletaceae; genus Imleria; species Imleria badia. The sequence continues at coordinate 69,274 of MU130811.1, forward strand.
ACTGGGAGCGCAAGTACGCGTCGATCATCTTTCCGATCGCTGTCGTCCGGTCTGATGTCGTGCACGATGTCGTTCGTCGTGTAAACGAGTCGACGTGTGATCACGATCGCGATACGACCATCGTCGGCGTCGGCGTTATGGTGATACAGAGGGCATGGAGCGGTGAAAAGAGCTGTCAAGGGACGTGGTACGAAAACGAGGCGAGAGAGGGAATCTGACCAGGGAATTTGAGGAGCACGGCTTTGAGCGGGGCTCCTGGACGTGACGCGTCCGTGGTGGACTGGATGCGGTCGACGAGACGCGCAACTTGGGTGCTTTTTCCGGACCTGTCCAGTCCTTCGATGACGATGAATACGCCGCGGGCAGCAGTAGACATGTGATTGGGTCGTACGGTGAGATGTTGGGTGGGGTTCTGCTGCTCGGACTTGTCCAAGTGGACAATCGGACTTAGAATGGAATGAGGAGGAAGCAGTGACTCTCTAACTCCTGGGCAACCCGTAAACATCGAGTTCTCAGTGTAGATCACACTTGTGCCCTTCGTAAGTTTCCCCAATACAATGTCGCATCTCGTTGCTTGTGCTCCACGAAGCCTGCTGGAACCCATCCTGGATTCTGGAAACCTCAAAAACAGGATCTTGCCAATTTAGCAGAGCAGAACAAGGCGTCACTCGGTTCGGGCACGCGCACAACACCTCACACCACGAGTCGTCCATCACTATGCCGCAGCAAGAGACGTTGTTACCGTTGGTGAATGCGGTAGGTTTACTCCATCGCATTCGCCAGCGATAATGACGTCTTGGGCGATGTTGTGGACTCCATCGGTGTGGTCACGAATAAAGGAAAGTGATTAGGACCAACAACAGAGAATCGAACGCAAAAACAGGGACCTCTTCGAGCCATTAAAAATGACGAATCCCATCGTCAAGTCGAAGAGGGCGTCCTAAGGTCCAAAGGGACCAACATCCAACATAGGGTCACTGCAGAAGATGGGTCAATCGAAGACGTACCCCCATATAAGCAACGGACAAGGCACGTTTTGCAAGATGCGAAGTGATCCAACATACATGAATTCATGCCTTTAGGAAAAACGCTTTTAAGATCCTTAGTGAGGCTCCGAGTTGACCCGCGGCGCCTCGGGAGCCTTCGATCGCGAGCTTGCTAGACACCAACCAACGACTAGTTCCAGAAACCAGACATCCATAGCGAACATAACTTTGGACTGCTAGTAGGGTGCCAGTCTCGATGTAGTTGAAAGATCGCATAACGTCAACGGTGAAGCCATTCCTCTGGCCCAAGACTGTAAAGCAATGATAAGAAAGGCAGAATCGGGACGCCTTTGGCGTACACGGACCGTATGCATTCGGACGCGCACCGATTTGACCATAGATCTATACAGATTCACGAAATTGCCATCGGCTACGAGGCACAGTGGGCTGTAAAAGATCACACATATGAACACGCAATCTAAATGCAATCTATCTTACCAACTGGATCAATCTTGTTTGAGATTTGATTGACCTTCCTTGACGTCCTCTGGCTCCTGATGACAGACGGTCGCGGTACCGTCCACTCATCAATCAACAACCTTGCCAACATTGAATGGTGTTACCGGGCACTCGGGATCATGACAACCATAAGATTACGTACTACGTAAGCACCCATTGGAGGGACTTCAGAACCCATGCGGGCGATCGGACAGATTAGGAGGACGCATCTCACAATGCGTGTTAGAACCAACCTCGATAAAAGTCTACAGAGCTGAAGTCAGTCGGCCGTTCTCCTCAACAAACCTAGTGCCTACTTTGAACATCACAGTATTGGGACTCAAAGACGGACTTGGTTCGATGTGAGAATCAACTCTGATGGGAAGCCGTCATACCGAGAACACTGAGTGCGACTTTCAATAGAACCCTTAACATGTCCGACTCGTTTCCGACACTGGACACTGTGAACACTATTAGTAACGGGACTCATGACCAGCGAGATAATACCCCGCGGAATGTTCTTTCCGGCTCTTCCGACTCGATAGTAGGTTAAGAAGTTCAATATTTTGTATAGTGGCCGTGTCAAGGAATGCGGGTGGGAAACGTCCGTAGTCTGATCGCCGAGAGAGATTTGCATCAATGAGCACTATCTTGCAAAGATATCAGACTCGTTCGCGGCGACTCGGAGTATGAGAGCTCACTCGGGGTGATAATCGTGCACTGGGCTTGAACCGCAAAGAACGCATCTACGACGTATTCAATGTCTGCGCTGTAGAAACGAAAGGCTACATAAATCGCACCCTATGTTGACCAACTGTGTCCTAGTCGCTAGGCTTCATCGTCAGAAACACGATACGGAATGCACGTGTATCAACGCCAGACCCTTGCTCGAATATCCCCATTTCCACGTCTCCTTGACTGCCTGCCGAGTAGTTGTTCACGTTCTCGTCGGAATTGAGCATCTCCAAAGGAGAACGTTTGGCACTCGACAGCCCGCCCCGCGTCGGTCGGCGGTACCCATGTCATACGTGTTCACTTCTCCCACGTCATGTCGATAACACGTTTGGTTGCGTCCAAGCATGCGACAGGTGGTGGCGGAACTGAGAACGTCAGGAACTAACCGCACGGCTAACGGTGACACGGCGGTGGAACCTGCGTGCCTACCGGCGTGCACGTTCACCGCGGGTTGGCGGTGTTCTGCCGGTCTGTTTGGCTAGGGACCTACTACGGAAGAGAGGCCTGTGGTCGTTGATTGAAAGTCAGACTCTGAGACACAGCCACATGGAGTTTCGGAACTGTTCGTTGAAGTCGCTGTTGCGGCAAAACTGCTGATAACCAGGATAACCTACATCCTGTCCGGTTGTGGCTTCTAGGTACGACTCAATGACATGCTGTCATTGGCGTTTATGTTTTGTCTCATGGATGTTTAAGGTTAGGGAGTACCATCTCTCCGTCTGTCAGTGGCCCGCGGGCCTCTCAAGTTGAAGAAGGCACGTCAAGCACTTTTACTATGTGTTCGCTCCAAGTCGGCCACACACGGCGGCCAAGCGTATTGAATTGACGCATCAGGCTCTGAGCCTGACGCAGAACCATCCTGATACACTATTGCAGAGGCACAGATTTTAAAATACGTGGCGACCGTCGGTGGCGTTCACCGATCTCAGACAATCTGATAATCTCGATGAATTACTATCGGGTCTGGAGATTGGTACAGCCTATCACGACGGCTGCCTGCCATGGCGTTTCTTTCCATGTGCGGCACGGAAATGCAAGACATTACGCTGGGCGGCACCCGGCGAGATACCAAGGTCCGATCGGTCTTCAGCTACTTTACTGCGATCGGGTGCTTCGAAGAGGACGCCGTCAATAATGCTCCTCCGCGGTGTTCGCAACCACCGATGTGTTTTCAATACGCCGTCATCGTGACGGATCCGAGTCTGTGTGCACCCGTACCCAGCGGGTCCGCGGTTGCGGGTGCGCTGTCGACTTTTCACGCGACGGAGTCACCCATGCGAAAGCCTGGCCGAGGACATAGGACCACATGACCGTAAAGTGTTACAAGGGCAAAGGAAGCGGCGCATAAGAGATGCCCGGGTCTACCTGAAACAAACGCGCTGGTGAAGGACGTCCATGTCATTACCCTACCCACAGTGACAGTACTTGCAAGGATTCCGAGAGACCCTCGGAATAAACATTGTGGGAATTCTAAAGCGCAACGCGGTGGCTGTAACACAGTGCTTCAAGATAGAGTATAGACTATCTTACATAGCATGCTCCACCTTGACTTTAATTTCAGCTGTTTCGCCTTTCGACAAGTTCATAAGCCGCGGAGTGAGTGAGGTAACTGCGATCAGACAGTCCAAGACATGAAACGCCATGGACTGCACAGCTGTTCGGTCACTTCGGTGAAAATCGCGGTCTCGTCAGTACGGTACACTCCGACGCGTAGTCAATCTCCGAGTTTGATTCGTCTGTGTTTCCAGTTGAGGCCGTTAAAACGACGGCTGTCCATGTCACGATCAGATCATGATACGTGAGCGTGCTTGGAGACAATCCGGTTGAATCGGACGAGCGGCCTACCGTATCTCCTCGTATCTCGCCACATCTCTCGGGATCCAACCCCAAAGAAGGCTAGCATAGTAGACTATGCCCAGACTAGCCGCCTTATGTTGCCGGCATTGACGTTAGCCCATCGAGGCTCTGCAATCAGAGTCTAATGGAGATCTGTTGGAACTTGGATCCATGGCAGGCAGAACCGTCATCGATCATCCACACTAAAACAGGCAGTTCATTGCTTGTTAGAGTGTTAGATGTTTGACAGATAGGGACCAAGCACAGCTCGCCACTACCGTCCGGACACAGCGGTCTTTACTTGGAGAACATTATATCATTGTTATGCAAGTAGAGAACATATCAACATCTCAGCTCTGAGTTTGCGCGTCACCCAAAGTCCAACGGCTACTCGCGCAAGCGTTTGAGCATTTCGTGCGACGACGATGCGACGACAATCTACAATCTGATTGTGGACACGGACAAGGTTCGTCCACGTTTTCTCCCCACTATCGTTCAAGTTAGGCCGAGTAACGACCGTAAGTCAAGCGACGAGAACGAGATCACAAGACAGAAACATGCGTACACAATCTGTCAACTCAGCCGAATATGCGATAGAGGACTTGCCGAGCTCAAGCGAACGACATCAACGTCCGCTGTGTTTGGAGACCCAAAACGACCCCTGGAGAAACGCTACGGTTCGCTTACAACTGTGGATTTTTTTTTCTTCTGTCATGCAAGCCCAGATCCAGCAGGCGTGCTAGTTACAGTACTAGCAAATTCATTTGACTCGTTGTAGTCCTCAAGCTCTGGTTTTCGCAGAGATGTGATGTTGTGGGAGCCAATCAGATATGCAACACGCCCGAGCGGCCCATACTAATGACGAGAGAGGCCCACATGTGACGGGCATCCACTGGCATGAGCAAGTCCGACTCGGATCTGCAGAGCGGGCGCATCTAAGCGATCCCAAAAGGTGTCTTACAGCACGACTTACCCAAAGTATTTTCCAAACGGAGCAATATATATGTACCTTCTTCCATCCTCGGGTATCATAGCGAATGGCAGTCAGGCGTCTGGAACCAACCACGCAATTTGTTACACTTCCCTCGTGGTTCTCGTCCCCTCGCGGGAGACTTGTGGGGCACCCCCCAGGGGTAGCGGAGTTACATCTGCCAGTACAAAGACATGTGCCTAACGTGATCGCTCGGTGACTGTTCCTCTAATGCTACGTATTCAATGGTCAATTTGTGCGTCACGATAATCCGGAGTTGGGGAAATGAAAACTCACGAAATCAAGAGCGTCGAAAAAGCAACTGAGGTCGCTTTGCCTCAGGAAGCGTATATAGCAAATAATTGTTGCCTGTGGCGTTTGGGTAGCATCACAAGGTGATGCGCTCAAGCGCAGTATCGTCCCTCCGATCAAAGTTTGAACCCATGTATGTACATACCACCATAACCAGATCTGGTCGAGGCCATTCTCATGCATTTTCACGAAGCTCCCATCACGTTCGCCAGACTAGACCATTACATAAGGTGGGGGCACTGTGGTTGTGCGCAAAACCATCGGATAAACATATGAGCACTCGGCGAAAACATCGTGGGTACGAACAAGTTGGAGAATCATTAAGATTTCAACCTTGAGAATCGTTTCTAGAGTAACGTAACCTGTTTCTGTCCTGTGATCAAACGACACGTTCAAAGACTGATCGCCAAGGTCCTGTGCGCGTTCCTACGACTCGGTGTCCAACATTCAGCATGTGGTTGACCCAGGCACTGGGGTCTCACGTCTGATTGGGTTTGAAGCGACGAGAATTGGGCCAGGATTATCGGAGCACTGATCTTGAAACATGTTCCAATGCCCAGATTCCAGAACAACAGTCCAAACTAACGGAGGCGAACATTGCGCGGATTGGAACCAAGTCCGCATCTGGAACATACAAAGTGTATCGAATATGGTTAGATGAAGAGCGGGGATGGATGTCACAAGCCGCAAAATGATGTGATGCGCTCTCATGATGCCAGCTCGTCAAAACCTAAAGTAGTGGGAGCAGTCTCGTAAGTGGTGCGAAAAGAACAGCGAGCTCACGACGCACTACACCGTGACTAGAACACGAGAGTGGGTGAGAACGGGACACGTCGATTTCGCCATTTATCAATGTGCCTGTCGAGTGACGTTGCTTGGTTCCCCGAGGATGAAGACAGGTCTCAAATACTTGACTTGAAACTGGGGACGTCAGTCAGGGTCTGTGGCAACGTTCGTGATGAAAGGGGGCTGTCCCGCGACACGATGCTTGATGTCAGAACCAAGTGTTCGCGAAGCAGCAGCACAGGACTAGCTGAAAAACTTATGCCGGCAGGAAGCCCGTCCTGAGGTGCTGTCAGATATCTCGGCCGGACAGTGAACTATTGTTTTGTGAGTTCTTGGCCGCAGAAGCGATATTAAACTCTGCGAGGTAGAAGATACTCACAGGAGATCTTGCTGAGCGCGACGCACGTGAGCAGAGTCGTGGCCCGTTATGTACAAGTTTTGATCTATGTAGTGGGAGAGAACTTCATCGGCGCTCACTCGCCAAAGCGACTGTCACCAGTCAGCGGCAGTCAGCCACAGCTCTTAGGCGGGGCTCGTTGCAACCAGCGTGAATAATGCGGATACGAGTTGCATATCCCCGTCTTTGCATCTCCAGTGGAAAGACGGAGACAGATAGCCCCGCATATTTACATCGAATAGTTGGGATGTATCATATATCATCTCCCAGTCCCAGCGTGAGTGACTGAGAGATGGGAAGAATACCTTCGATTATGTAATCGCAAGTTGGTTGCTGCCAGTATTGTGTGCAACGTTGTCCAAGCCCAAAGTTTTGGCGTTTCGGTTGAGCTGACAGACCGACCATGCCCATCAAACATCTCGAAAGTGAGCCCGAAGCACGGTTTTTCATTTAAATTTTTTGGGGGATGTGACTGATGGCAACCAATGTTTGTGGCAGACTACCTCGCAGAGCGGAAGCACTTGCAAACATTTTCTCTCAGCGTTTTGTCAGACTCGCGTCTTGGGATCGATGCGTCCTATTACTTGCAACAGCTCACCGATAACCCACCTTCGCGCGAACCCCTTCTCGCCGCCACGGGTGGTGTTCCTCTCGCCCTAACCCAGCGCATCGAAGCCGACCTTCGTGCCCTCGAAAAACTTCATATCAAGCCAGTCTTCGTCTTTCCTGGATTGCTACCTGCCAAGCGATGGAAACAATACCAAAATCACGCTGAATACAACGAGGCTTGCAGAGACAGGAGGGAGGCGTGGGCCAAGTACGAAGCCGGCCAGGAGGATGCCGCCATCAAGTTGTTCGAGGGCCGTAGTGGTCTTGCTCAATGGGATCTCTGGCGCATGGTTCTTCGCATCTTTAGGCATCGAAACGTCGAGTTTCTTGTTGCGCCGTACGTTGCGTGGGCCCAGGTACGTCCTCGCGTGCACAGCTTTCCATGCATGGCGCTCACCCCACTCCAAGTTGATCTATCTCCTCCGACACCCAAAATCATATATCCATGCAATTTATGGTCCAACTGATACCTTGCTCTATCCGGGAGTGGACAAATTGATTACTTCTCTTGATCTTACATCCACCACACCATCGTTTACCTTTACCTCGAAGCGCTCCATCTTGGGTGACCTCGGAGTCAACGAAGACCAATTCCTCGACATTGGCATTTTGGTTGGGTTCGATCACTCTCCAACCTTTCCCCCCAACATGCACGACCAAGCGCTCAAAGCCACCGTCGACATGGTCAAGTACTACAAGTCTGGACATGCCGCCGTGACCGCGTTTTCAGAGCACCACGGTGTGAAAACGACGCAATACGCGGATCAGTATGCTCGGACGCGTTCCATGATCAAGTATTCGCTGATACTCTCGTCCGAAGGGACTGTTGTGCCGCTTCCTCTCGTCGTCACCACACCTCCCACCCATGGTCAACCGAATCACCATCCCCACCATCCGACTGCAGCGGACATCCCCACGGACCTGCACGAGATCTTTACTCACCGACTGCCAGACGAGGTGTATTTCTATCTGTCTCGTGGTCTCTTGGGTCCTCAGGCGCTCGTTTGGTTGACAAGCGGTCAGATTGTTGAACCACCACCCCTCGACAACGGGGAAACCACCGAGTATAAGCGATTCATCAAGGAGGTCATCACGGATGGCCAGACTGGTCCACGAGCAACGGCACTTGCGCTGATAAGTAGCGTGGCACACACTTTCTGGAACAACCGAAAGGTGACGGGAAATTTCTGGTTCGAAAACACAGCACCACACGGGCAAAAGCCTGTGCAACATAATTCGGCACAGACAGTGCAACTCGCGGAACGTGTCGCAGGCTGGAACGTTAGCTACGCGATCGTGGAGGAAGAGCTGAGACGACAGAACGTGGGTAGTTGTTGTTGCTGCTGCTGCACGTAACGCTGACTGTCAGGTGATGTTGTCTAGTCATCAACAATCGATTTCGCGTTATGCCTGGGTGCGACTGCGTCGGAAAAGCTTGCGCAGCGGACCAAGGGAAAGGCGAATCTGCCGACTGGTCAGCTGGACAAAAAAGACGAGGTTGTCGCGAACGTGGTTTGGCGATTCCTCGAATTGAGAGGGTGAGTGGCCGTTCTCCGGATGGACGGGGTGAGCACGAGCCAATATATTTGAACTGCAGGTTCCTGTTGAACTCCCACATGCACTCACCGTTGGCAAGAGCGATGTACACGGCAATCAAACAAGCCCGGTTGAATGACAAGTTTCAAGAGCCACTATATTTATTCCTGGAGCTAGTGAGAGCGGGAGTGATGCACGGACACTTGTGGTCAGGCCGGGCGTTCAGTGGGGGGCCTAGTTTCGGTACCGGTAAGAGACTCTCACGTCAGTGGCTCTTGTGACGTGTCTGAGTGTGTCAATTGCAGACGATGAGAAATCGTGTATGTTGCTTGTGATGAGAGTATTGAGCATCGTACCTCTGAACTTTAAGGTGAGCAAAGAGATGTGGGATGGGGGTTAGGGCGACCCTGACTGACGGGCCATGTTTTACAGGCACAGGCATGGTCCGCCCCGCTGTCACGCGAACTGCTGGTGTTTAACTCGTTTGTGCGATCGCTGACACGGGCACTACGCACGTTGTTGGAGGTGACTACGCTGAACATGCTGCTTCGGAACGATGCGCGAAGGGCGCGGGACGATTTGCTTGATATCACGATGTCACTTCCCTTTCAGGCGGAGGTGAACACTGGATTTGGGGTGCTTGCCAAGGTGTACTTGGACACGCTAACGCACCTGAACAACCAAACGAGGGTACGAGACCCGAACGCAGAAGGGGTAAAGGAATGCAAGCAAATGGCGCTCGAGATCTGCGAAGAGACGTTCCCAGGGGTGAAGCTACCGAAACAAGAAGTGGAACGAGGATTCCGATTCTGGGACATTGTAAGGAGATGCATGCTGGGTATGAAAGTGGACTTGAGGCTGACATGTGGTGTACGTTTTCAGGCGTTGACTGCCATGAGGCAGCTTCACTCGGAGGGTGCGGTGTTGCGCGAGTTGATTGACCAGTTTGAGGCGGCGGAAGCGTGGCTCGCACCGATGCGACCTTGACGGCAACACAGGGTCATAGCGGGATAAAAAATGTTTTTTTTTGCTTCTGTTTTTTTTTTTACTGTGCTACAGTATCTCGGGAAACATGACAGAACTTGTCTTGGCAACGGCAGAGGACTGGTAAAATGGACGTGAAGCATCGGAATGGAGGCGGATGGGAAGACATGCAGATGGAGTGGGAAGGGCGTCCGAAAAGGGGAATATTGATGTCTCGATTTGACACGTGACTTTTGTCGGAGAGTGAAAGTGTGTACTCCGACTGAAAGGGATCTGAGATCTGATCAAGTAGCCGAAAAGGGGAATCTTGTCGCCATCTCGCTGTTTATCGGTTGAATCTCCCTCGACATGTTTCTCATGGGTTTCGACAGCCATCGAGTGGCTCGCGTGGCAAGCTTTATAAGTCCACTGTCGTATTTTATTTTGCCCCGCTATCATGTTCCATCCCGCATCCCCCTCTCTCGTGCACATGCTCGAGTGCGATCCGCTCAAACCAAACACTGGCCACCTCTACCTCTGCCAGCCCCACACTGTCCAGATCATACAGCTCGTCGAGGCGACTCCCCCGCCACGCTGCATATCCTCCGTCATACGCTCCTCGTACCCCGTATCCTCCTCGTCCTCTTCGTCCTCGTATCCATCCACCTCCACCTCTGACGAGGACTGCTCCTCGTATTGCTCCTCCATTGTCACCCCAGACGACTCTTCCCATGACCGCGAACCCATACCGTGGACCGACGATACATATAGCACCCGCATGAAGCGCGTACATGCCTGGAGAGACGCCTTTGTCAAGGCAACCTGCACCCTCTCCGGTGCGTCCATTGCCCCCGCATCGCCTCCGCCCTCTGAGGCGCCCCCAGACGCACGGTCTACATCTCTCAAACGAAAGTCGAATCCGCATCAGACCGATGACGACACTGTACGTCCATTTTCCCGTGCACGCCGCAGACCGCTCATCTGCACGCAGGTCTCACATACTTCAAAACGCTCGCGCTCCCGCGACGGCCACAGCATATCCAGGCTCAACGGACATCCTTGTCCCGCTTGCGATACGCTTTTCCCATCCCTCTCCAGTCTGCGAAAACACGGTCATAGCCCAAATATTCCTGAAGCATGCCGTGTCGCAGTCGACTACAATTTTGAATAATCCCTTGCACTTTGCCTCTCCTCACTTGACGATCATCATTACACCATTTGCATTGTTGTACGATAACTCACGACTATTTTATATCTGACTACCGTACATACATTTCCCATACTGTGTACCACAAGCCGGCGAAGTCAAGGGCTGCATTCATCGCTTGTACATTATCTGATCCTAGTTCACGTTAATTATACCATATTAATCCACTACTTGTTCCGTTTCCCTTACTCTAGGCTCGTTTCACGCTCTCTCCGTCTGCGCAAAACAGTGAACCACTGCCTGGCAAACCAAATGCTCAGCCAGTCATATATGACATGGGAAAGCCAGCGCTCGTACTTGCAGTATTTTGCTGTGGGACGCGCCCGGACCTTGGCGTAAGCCACCGGACTTCGTCCTCCTTCCCACGGCGAGTACGGGCTTATGCCAAGGGTTGACCTGGCCTATCAGATATCCCAGCCGTCCGCTTTCCTAGTAGTCCTCCCTCGGTAATCACTCACTTTTGATGATTTTGAATATGTCCCTGGACAGAACGGCTCCGACGTGGCAGTGTGGTCCACCGTTTGCAATATTGGCGTTCACCGTACAAAGCCTCCCCACAGCGTGCAAACCCATCCGGTAACACCCATCCCGAGTCCGGAGAGGTTGGCAGTTTACATCGAACATGTCTGCCGTAACGGGTTTCTTGAATTCTGCCAGTCTCGTCTTAGACGTTCCGCGCATCTGATCGGTGCTACGTCGCCGTTCATTTCCCCTTCATACCGTCGATGAGGCGTGTGTATTCGGTTCGAATGGAGGCAAGCTTTACTTTTTTTCCACGACGCCCAAGCCTTCCAACTGATGGCGGCGTCCAGCTATGCACTTAGAGAGTAATAGTACGGACGAGTGGAGATGTATTTTTTTTTCCGACGCCAATCGAGCAGCCATGTGATGGCATGGACCCGGGGCATGATCGGCTCTGTGTTTGGAGACAAAGGGATTAGACGGACGTACATAATGGTCCCTAGCCTGATCGCCGTGGTGTGAGAGCGTGCGCTGGAGCTCTGTGAGAAGAATACTGGATCATGAAACTTGCTCGAAGGGTTGTGTTGACAGGAAAAGCCCGTCTCGTCCTCGCTCGCATTCTTGCTCTATTCTGCTTCCACCGCGTCGTCCGAGGTGTGCAACCAATAATTCAACGCGGCTTCGTTTGTGGCATTCCCATCGTCTGTGGGGACGAAGCACTGTGTGCTGGCGAAGCCACACCAAGTCGAGGCTCGACTTGCTGTGTCCACAAGCGCTTGCCGAGGTCTTGTTTTAGTGAGAGACGGTTACTGCACACGGGTTTGCCTCTTTCCCTCTGGTCGTTCGAGAAATTTGATCCATTCCCCCATCCGAACTAGTCCTCATTTTTACATGACTTGGTTCTACGATCTATTCATGGTCCCAACACGCACGGCGTGCGGCAGCTCTGAATCTTTATGCATGAGAGCTCACGGGTTGGGACGAGGTGGGACTGCACCTCTGTTCTCTTGATTCATTTGTATAGACCACTAAATTTGTTCAATGACTGGCCATTCTTGTCGCCCCTGCGTTATGAACGTAGCCCTGCGCACCTGCATTCCGTCACGTTCCCCCAAGGTCACCGAAACCTTGGAGCTGAGCTGCAGCCGCGACTTCTCCAACGGCGTACAGGCGCGTGCGAGATCGTGTGCACCGCCCCGCGATGTGAACACCAGGCCCACCCCTCAAAGGTAAACAGCGGAGATGATCATTTAATGTGGCAGACCTTGATGGACCCCAAAGCACCCGATAACATCACGCTGCGTCGTGTTCATTAACCTGGAGGGCCCAAGAAGTTGAACGACGGCGTGCATGCCTCGAGGCGGGGTGCGGGACGCCATCCGCCTTGTTCTCTGGCTTTTTCGGGCGTGAGCGCGGTCCGTTTCAAGTCTTTGGAAGAGGTCGGAGGACCGCGGTGCTCCGAGCCAATATGTCCGCGTTCGCATCGTCCGCTGGTGTGTGGTAACTCGAGGGAGCGAGTACACTGCCTTGGCGCGACCAGCGACCACGGTTCACTCGCAAACCTCCCACGAAACTGGGTCTCGCGCACACCATGGACGGGGGCGTGCAAAGCGGTCGCCATCGCGTGGCATTCTCATGCACCTTGTCTTGACCGTCATGCCACGATGGGTTGCCGCTCTTCAAGTCCATTACCGGAACACTCTCGGATCTCGCTCCTCTTTGTTCCCTGGGAATACCGTCGGCGATTCCAGGGTACCGTCGCATTTTTAGGCGCGGGACCGCACCTACCAAGGCACTCTGGCTTAAACTTGCACAAACAAGCCTACCTGTGGCGCGGCTGGGGTCCAGGAGTCCTCCAAACGGATCTCAGCAAACACTTCAAAAATGGAACAGAGTTTCATTTACAAGTGCGCTCGTCCCGCGGTTAAGTGGGCTGGTCGAAATCTACTCACGCGTACAGTTTAGAATCCTATGCCTGGGAGTCCGTCCTCAAGTTGTTTCCATTTTTGCCTGAGAAGCATCAGTACGTATGGATGGCACGGGATTCCCATTGGATGGTGATGACCTTGGCTAGGATAAGAGCTTCCACCACACACAACCTTGTAGTTATTCTTGGACCGCAGGCGTCATTCGTCCCTGGGCGATCACCGGCGCCATCGATGACAACCAAATTTGGGGTCCACACCCACCGTCATAGCGGAGTTTGATGGTAATGCGCTTTGTAGACTTGGACTGTCAGGATCAGTACTAGTCCTGTGAATGCGACGCAACTAGCTTTGGGCCAATGTGACTGCCGCGTTTCAGAATACGCCACTATCTAATCGACCCGTGTATTCACACGACGGGCTCGCAAGGTGTCCAATGGAGGTGCCTTCATAAAACACGGTGTGCGTAGCCGTGATAAGGTGGCGATGTTTCCCTTGATGAAACTTCAGGCTGGAAAACTGAGAGGGTGGTCTTTTTTGGTCTAGATTGTGTTCGGGTAAACTAGATTGTGAGTCACTGGAGTCTTTCAGACCTTGTAAAAATGGACGATCGAACGACCCTTGGGGGTCGCGTGCCACTTGAAGAATCCTTGCGGTGCTGAGTTGACACGAGAAGACAAACGATGGGAGGGATCCGAGGTGTTATTGTACGAGCACAAGGCCCCAGGCCCGTCATCTTCTTCCCTTTTGCCCTCCCGTAACTAGATCGGATCAGAAGTCGATACAATTTGGTCAAAACGAGCTCGAAAACTTCGTTTGAACGCTGCATTTTACCCACGATGCGTTCACATCGCGGGCCATCTATGAAATTCCTGTCAACATGTGTGAAGGCGCATATTATTATTATCATGGCGGACGGGACTACCTCTCCATTGTGCTTGTTTTTCAATTTGGGAACTACTGACATGCATGTGTTCCGGCCAAAGATGGTTGAGGGCGTTATGGGGGAGGTACGGGGTGCAAGAGCGGTGGTACGATGTCACTGCAAGCATGGAAGCAGCGTCATCTGACATGCCATGATATTGACTGGACGAGTGTCCATCCAACTAACCTCACAAAAAGTGAAGTCGTGTGCCTGCGAGAGTCAAAACACATGTTTTCCTTTTTTCGCAAGCGCGCGCGCAGCTCCACTCGTCGAGGTTTCGGTCAACCACCACCGTAACGACCATAACTATGCCTGTCAAGAACCAAAGACATTTTCTCCGGTCATACGATCCTCCTCAAGTTCTTCCTCTCAGAGTGTCCGACACAAGACCCGCCTCCACCTCGCGCCTCCCCAAACGGTGTGCCCGGCTACTCATCATCCTATTTCTGTCTTGCTCGGCGCTTGTCTTGCTCTACAGCCGTCGCACCGGAGAGGACTGGCCGGCGAGCGAAGAAAACCCCGCAGATCACTCCTTACCCCCGCTTTATGAAGCCTACCACGACTACGAACGACACCTACCACAGCACGACCTTTCGTTGCCGTTCCCAGAGGGTCGCGATGCAAAGTTTTTCTGGGCCCCCAATCATGTCACTGGTGAGCGTCACTATTGCCTCTACGTGGTCTAGAGGTAACCTCTCGTAGCCTCGGGGTGGGGAAACGTCATGCAAGAGCTCCTCCTCAACGCTCTCCTCGCACACGAGACAAATCGAGCGTGAGCCTTTCCAAACGCCCGAGTGGGAGCCGAACTGATGATATAGCTTTTTTCTTCTTCAGGTTTGTGTTTGATAATTATACGTGGGCTCGTGACGGCCCGGAGTATGCGGAGTACAATGGCAAGCTGATTCCTGCCCGAATACCCCTGTCAGTGATCATCAGCGGTACGTCGTTTTTACCATCACACGCTTCTCGCGCCTGACTGGGACGTTTCAGGTCCTCTAATTGGGTCCGCGTTTGATCCTGGGGATCCAACACCTCGTGCCGTTCACAAGGAGTACTTCAAGAAAGTGTGCCCCAACCCAACCATCGTGGACAGCGGCTCGGTCGTAAGCGAGTATCTCAGATACGACAACAACGTTCCTGCAACACAGCTATTCGACTTGTGGGTCGACAAGCTCAACTCTATCAATGACCCCTGCGTTGAAATCCAGTTGGATTCACCTCAACTTTTCGAGATATGGTGCGTCTTGACATGCTGATGGCGCCATGATATCTGACTCTGCTCAGGCTGTTTGGCTCGGCACGGATTCTGTCGATATGGCCCCGTCTATCCAAGTCACCGGTCCTTCGAAACTTCTCGTGGTCGCCGCTTGTTCTGGAAGCGTTTGCTCGCAATGCACACCTCTTTGGGGCAACCACCAAGTCTTTCCAATTCCTGCCGTCTTATTTGCGGCCATCATCCTCACATCCGACCCCCAAGGAGCTGCACAATGTTGAGCCAATCTTACCAGCGACAAAGATAGATCCGATCCCAGGCCTCCTGGTATTACACATCCGGAGAGGTGACTTTGCCGGTCATTGCGCACACCTTGCGAATTGGTCCTCGGACTGGAACGGTTTCAACAAGTTTGCTACGTTGCCCGATAAATTCCATCCTCCTCACGATGGCGGTGGCGGTCAGACGACCGAAGCCAACATGCACTTCTATTTCCAGCGATGTTTCCCGTCGATCGAACAAATCGCGGATAGGGTGCGTCAGGTGCTTGCGGACCAGGAGAAGACATATGGTGGAACAAAGGAGCTCAAGAGGATCTACATCATGACGAACGGTGAGAAGGCGTGGTTGGACGACCTCAAGGAGGCACTCATGGGGGTAAAGAGGTGGGATTCGGTGACGAGTAGCCGCGAACTGCGGCTTGGTTGGGAGGCAAAGCCCGTCGCGCAAGCAATGGATATGTTGGTCGGCCAGCGCGCAGACGTGTTCATTGGGAACGGCGTAAGTCACCTATTGTAGTGCTGCGTATCCGATTTGTGCTAACCACCGCGGGTTTCCAGTTCTCGAGTCTGACCTCCAATATCGTCATGTTCCGAGTGTTGCGGGAGCTGCCGCCCCAAGACACCAGATTTTGGTAACTGTTGTGCTGGCGCCACCTCGTCGTACGGGTTTTAGCTTCGGGGATAACGCTGTTGCTCGCACAACGGTGTTCTGTGATCTCCCTGGGATTATACGACGGCCTACGCCGTGTCTTGATTTCCATATACCACCTTCGGATTTAGTACCATCTGTTCCCATATGTATCTTACACACACGCCCGTCCGCAATGGACGTTACTATTCGGTTGGACGGTGGAGATGTATCCTAGATTCAGCAGGAGCTAGTATGTACATACATACGCAGGGACGGTCATGCATACGTGTTCGGGGTGATGGTTGCGCTCTTTGAACATCTTTTTTTTCGGCGGTGATGCCAGTTGGTTGATCGTGTGACCACTTCAACGCCTCCCTCTTTTTCTGGTACTACGATTGCTAGGCAATATCATTCTCTCTGGATATGCCAATCGTGCAGGTCACGCTCGTCCGCGACAAGGCAACCATGGCATGTGACGTACGGCCTGTCCAGATTCCAGCCATCTATCCCTTTTGTTGCACTCCCACGTAGTCGTATGTGCTGCGCTCGTTTCCACTAGCGGGATCAGTCAAGGACGTCCTTGAAGTGACTGTGCCTGTAGGAGGTGTCCAATTCGACCAGGTTCCATGATCGAACTTGCGCCTGTTCCTAGGACCAATGGCAAAACGATCGAGCGGTAGCGGCCTCGCGCACACAAGCCATTTCGCGGAGCGGACACTATTGAAGGACCAAGTTGTGTGGGATGTTCATCCGATCGTCGTTCTGAACCATCGGCGCACCCCCCTTGCAGCACATTGGATGGGAACTGCCATTTTGATCATGATCAAGGGCGTATGGGATGTATTCAGAACCGTGACGCCAGGGTGGCAGACCGCAGGGTGCACGGGTAACGAGTCTCCGCGGAGGAAGTTGCCAGTGGGTCGAGACGCGACCCCCGATGGGTCACGGCTGTCATATAGATGTCGGACAATGTCGCTTCTCCGTCGTCGTCTTCTTTCTGTTACTCCGAAAGTGGACGAGCGATGGTCTCCATGGGCGACCGGTACCGGCAGCTCGACCCATCATGGGCTCTGTTGAGCGTGTTTCGACGCTCGTCCTGGTGTCGTTGTGTGTCGTGGTGCAGCAGCGCACACCGTTGTGGTCAACTTCCAGCGAGCCGGAGCGTTCAAATTAGGCAACGTGCCAGTGTCACTATTTGTCCGGGAGCGGACGTGCCTCGCTGCGTGGTAGTTGGTCCCACGCAATCAGGGCGAGAAAAAGGTCAGCTTCCGCGTCAGTGCCCCGAGTAAAGGGATAGGTTTGCAGGGGGGACGTGTTTTGACAACAGACTTGTAAACGGGCATTGAGCCACCTGGCACTCTCTTCGCGGATTCAGCAAAGTCCCAAGTTTTCTCACTAAATATGGTAACGAGAACAGGTCAACATATGCATATGTTTTCTCTCCACTGACAATTCTATCACAATCAGATTGATTGTTCCAATTCTGTGAACGTCGTGAAAGGAAGGGACGGTCTCAAACGTTGGTCCTATTCGGCGCCCGCAGCACTGCGGGACCGAATCATTCAAGGTACCCTCCGGTGACCTAAACCCGAGTGCAGCGCGATCACAAGTAACACGTCCAACCGGCCTGATCTTCCCTCGGAGCCTTCAAGTTTGAACCTTGTGACGCGTCATGAGATGCATCCAGTGGGTACCGCGTCCAGGTACATAACTTGCTTTCCAATCGCGGTTCCCCGGTTCCCGCATGCGGTTGTGCTTTCCCCACCCCAGAACAAGGGCACCAGGATGGGCACGGAGACATCACGAAGTCGGCTTCTTCTGTCGCAGAGCTTGTTGTCCATCGTTTCTCAAACAGGTTCCGTTTGTCCGATCACAAGGGCTTGGCTACACTGAGCTGCTGATCAACTCCATGAGAAATGGATATGCGGCTGGTTCCCGGCGTTCCTGGGGGAATCTTGATACTGCACGATTCGTTGGTAGTTTCAAGCGTTGGCCGCGTCTATACTCCTGATAGGACACCGGGGGGAGGTGCTGTGGGGTGGGAACGAACCCTACGATGGGGATATCCTTGTGCGTCATGTTCTTGAAGCATGTTTCGCGAACTGAGATTCTTGACTGTGGGCACATGTCGTTTACCTTTCCCTTGGAGTCAATGCGTCCACTTAAGGCTCCAATGGTACGATGTTCGGAGGTGTGTCAGCGAAGTTCATTGTGTTGATTGATTACATGGATGACAAGTATGTGACATGTATTCCCGTGAGAGGGTCGGAGCCCACATACCTGTTCAAGCGGCGCTTTCCATATTCCACCCACACCTTTCCACGAGTGCATCTCCCTAGTATACACATGTTCAGTGGTTGAATGACATTTGGCGGGAGAGTGCATCACGCACACGGATATTCTTCTCCGTGAACCACCCTGAGTATGATCTCGGCTAATCCACAAGGGTAGGTAAGTTTTTGTTTTTCCAACGCATTGCAGGGTGTTCGCATCAACGCAACCCCAGCTTTCCTTTCGTTAGGCTGCCACTGATGGCCTTGAAGCGCCGAAAGGTAACGTTATCGCTTGGTCACGTTCCGCAAGCCATTGATTGGAACCTGAGGTTGGGAAAGGAAATGGGAGACGGTTCCATAACAAGGGAATTTCAAGTTTTGACCTTCTTTTGGTAGCCCCGAGTTTGCTGATCGGTGGTCGGGTGCAGCGAATCCGGATTGGCAGGAACAGTGCAACTTCCTAGGAGAGACCTCCAGATATAAGTTGGAGAAGCATCATTCTTCGCGCGGATGGTGCTTGATGTCCAGGGGTGCAAAGCTCAACAGATAAGAGACGCATGGGTGTTAGGCGAGGGACGTTGAACTGAGACACTATGTGGCGTAGCTCATGCTGCTCGTCATTCCGCGGATTTCGCACTACGATGAGTGATAACATTTTGGACTCGAGGTACTAGACGAGGGTCAGTACTGGATGACCAAGGTCAAGGTTGTGTATTAGCAAATTTCGTGTGAACGCGTGGGTGTGCGATCACTCGTAAAGGTAAATCCCGATCAAGTCTGCCTAATCCTCTTCGTAAGCCTACACTAAGCCTCCACTCATCTCGGTCCGCGCTGCTGGATATAAAAGACTACCATCAAGTTGTTGCCTGACCAAAAACATTTCCCTCCCAATCAACATACTGGCGGCGACCCGCGCAACCTTCCGCTTGCACAGCCTTGATCTACGCCACAAACGATCACCCCTTTTACGATCAGCTTACTCAGTAACCGCGATAATGAACTCGGACAAGGGCATTCAAATCATCCCGCGTCGCAGCCACGAGCGGGGCCATGCAGACCACGGCTGGTTGAAGACCTTCCATACATTTTCTTTCGCCGCGTTCGTTCATCTACATCATTCTTGCCTCGTCTCTAACCTGAGTATCACACCGTAGCTATCACGATCCTCACCACGAGACCTTCAGTTCCCTTCGTGTCCTAAACGAGGACCGCGTCACCGCCCACACTGGGTTTGGCACACACAGTCACCAGAAGTATGAAATCTTCTCCTACGTCATCGGTGGTCAGCTCGAGCAGTAAGCATCTCTCATCTCTACGCATCTACCACGTCACGAACCATCGATTCTCTCGCATAGCCAGGATTCCATGGGCAATACGGAGATCCTCTCCCGTGGTGCACTTCAGATGACCTCCACGGGAATCGGGATCTCACATTCGGAGAAGGCACACGGAGGGAATGAAGCTTATTTCTGCCAAATCTGGGCGGAGCCTCGCTCCGGGCAAGGTCGAGGGAAGCCCGCCTATTTCACGAGGTGTGTTCATATCTATCCGAGCGTCTTTCGCGGGCCCTGACCCTGATCTCTCGCATGTAGACACTTCACGGACGAAGAGAAGAAGAATCGTTTCGTTCTTCTTGTTGCTCCCGATAATGGTGCGGGGGTTTCTCTTCGCAGAGAAGACAGCGGGCCTGCGCCGATCCGTTCGGAACTTCGGATGTATGCCTCGCTGATCTACCCAGGCGTCTCGCTCGTCCACGCACCGACCGGAAGCGGTCAAACCAAGAAAGGCTATATTCATGTGATTCAGAAATCAGGATACAATCCGGGGCCAGCGAAAGGTGTCACCCTGAGGATCGGCTCTCAGGCGGACGGTCCGCAGGTTGAGTTGCGGGAGGGAGACGGAGCGTATTTGGCATATGAGCCAGGTGCCGAGCTTCGACTCGAGAATGATGGCCAGGGAATTGCAGAGGTCTTGCTCTTTGATCTGGAGTAAATGGTCGACACGACCTTTCGTCCTGGTGTAAAGTGGTGTTATTTTTGTGGCAACATCGCCTTTTTGTTCATTTTGTTTTCGCACTGTAACACGGCTACGCGTATCCCAAATAATCATCTTTTCATCCTAGCATTTTTGGGTGTCAGGGTTGCACATTTAATGCTATGCATCATTTGAGAGCGCCACCAGCTTCTTTCTCGCGTGCGATAAGGTTGACATGTCGGCGAAGGATCCCCGGCTTGATGTGGATGTGACATGCAAAAGGTGCAACGCCAACGTTCGAACATATTGCGAGTGATAAATCACCTCGCTGCCTCACCGAACCCAGTTTTTCGCATGCTTTGGTTTACTGCACAAGGTATGTGCGAGTGAATGCAATACTAGTAACTCTCGTGTAAACACAAGACATCGCTAGAAAACACGTACAGCAATGAAACGATTGTCCCAAGATGTCGCAAGATACAGTGGATTATTGTGTCGCCGCAACTTGAAGCGGAATATGGATTAGTGTCCGATGTCCTCGGGTGATAAGTAAAAGACTTTGACATCGCATATATTCGAAATATTTGAGATGGGCCTCGGATGAATCTTTCAGACATGAGCGGTCTGCGATTTGCTCAACTTTGACGTGACCGGGTGTGTCTGTACTAAAATATGGTTTCATAAAGGTGCAGATTTGGAAGGGGGAGACGGGTCGCAAATGGACTGTGCGATCAGCATTCAAAATGTACCTGGAGCCTGAGAACGCGCCGGGAAAACGCACTGGATGCATAGATGCTTTTGGGTCAGGACGATCAGTGGACTACTATACACCACAGCATTATCGCCCAAGTCGCACAATCCAAACATGCCATTAGGTTGGACCAGGGAAAACAGCGCCGTCTGAAGACGCTGTGACGGGGTGCGATCCCCGTTCATGACATATAGGGTGAACTTGAATAGGGATTCATAAGGTTTATGTTTCATGATCGTGATGGATCAAGGTCTCTACAGTGATTGATGGCACCCGAATGGTCGGAGACGGCTGAGCATATTGCTAAGGGTCACAGTTTGTCAGGGATGTTGTTGGGAATAGCTTCCGTCGATCACAAAGAACTAGCATAATCTTTGACGCGACTAGGTAACCGCAAAGGCATATGGTCCTGCGAAGCTAATATGATTTTGATGATATAATACAAGACGTCTGACTGCATGATCATAGTCCACAACAATCAGTGATCGATTTACGGACCAGCTCAATACCAAAATTCGAGCCCTTTTGGGGACACGCGGTAATGATCGGCGGTAGACACGTTGGCGCAGCTTGAAAAATCGCATTCTTCATCTGCTCTACGTGTTCCCGACCCGAGTCTCCGAGCTGGTCTGCTTTCGTGATTATTGCCTGCAACGTGAACTTTGTTCCGCCAAACTTCTGAACCTGAGTGTCCAATTCAGCTAGCATGGCTTCATCGGTGGATCTTAAACCGTGAGGGGCAGAAAACAATATGTATATCCGTCGTAGCCTGTCATGCTGAGTCGATGAAAGACATACAAAGTGACAACGTATCACTCACTCCTCGCGATTTGTAATATAGTGATTGAATACAGCACCCCATTCCGAGCGACCTCGTGAACCGTATCCAGGGGAGTCTACAACAACCAGCTTACCGGGGTGAGCGCCAACTCTGAAGAAGTTCAAAGATTGGGTGCGACCCTGCAAACTGATTGTGAACTACAGCACACGAGTAAAGAAACGGTTGCTAACAGCCTTCTTGCTTGTAAAAAGCAGATCTTTGCGCCCAACGACAGCATTGAGCAACGATGATTTGCCAACATTTGCTCTACCTGGCAGATATGATTGTCTACCGAGCAGGAACTCTACATTGCGTTTGCTTACCAGTGACAATGACCTTGTTGGGAAGGAAGTAAAATGATTGAATGGCAAGCGACTCGACTTACTTCTGGCAGCCGATTGAATCGCGGAAACGAGTTTACGTCCGTTACAGTGGCAAGGAACTCAGCGGAACCTGAGGTTTGAAATATCGTCTTTGAGCCGGTAGAGCCCTTCCTTGAGAATAAAAAATGGTGGCCTTTTATGAAACTTCGATTGGTGCAGAGACGGGACGGCAGCCACGACATGGTGAGACAGCTTTACATTTAGGTGTTCCAGCGAAGGGGGTTTGTTTCTTTGGCCTTGTTAATTCTCGAAGCCTTTGCCAAACACGCGCAAACTCGTCCCTGGCCCGGGCTGACCAGATATCAAGCATTCTTGATGTTTATATTGTTGGAATTGGCAAGCGTGAGCGCAGCCGCCGCCGTTGGTAACGTGCCGTACCGTCGTGTTGATCTTTGTATCCTTTGTTCTTTGTGTTGCAATGATACTTTTCCTTCGTTTGTGTCATAGATACTATTTCTCGCTTTGTCCGTGCCATAGCGCCCGTCGTTATCAGACTCGTATATATGTTAGTTCTCTTCGAACTGCTACCTCAGTTGTTGTTTCCCGCACGACGACTGAGGTGAGCTACTTGTTATCATTTTGTACCTACTCGAGCTAACACCGTACATAGTACTGTTATCTCTTGATAGCCGTCGCGCGCGTATCTATATTTCTACATATATTTACCACGATGGACCCACTAGCTGGCATGAATCGACAACGGACGAAGATAACGCGTAATAGACCACAAAAGATGGCCCCCAAGTCCCCGATAACCCTCTTCCTGTCCCTGCCCACCACCCGTGCAACCGCCTACTCAAGTTGTTCAACCTTCTTCTACCCATCGCGAACGGCCAAGTTAACAACTTAGACATACTCTTCAAGGATACTCAATCCATCTCAGCTGTCGAGTTTAGCCCTGATGGGACCCTTCTGCTCCCTCGTTTCTTCCAACCTTAGATTACATATAGCCGTCGATAACTTGATTAAAATATGGGCCCATTCACTGGCGAATTGATTCGGAATTTAAATGGCCACACAAGGTGGCTCTCTGACGTCGCATGGTCCACAGATGGCATGTACCTGGCGTCCGCCTCAGATGACGTGCAGATTGTTGTATAAAATACAGACATAGATCGTGTATAACAACATGATGCAGGCGCTGAGATGGACTCACCCCTCCCAACGTGCTAACAATCATCACTAAACCCAGATGGGGATCACGTTTGCACCAAAACCAACCTGTAGATTGAGCATCCATTACGTGAGATAGGAATAGAGAAATGCACGTACGCACTCAAGTCAGTCCGAGCCTAGTCACCCAGATCCCAAGTGGTTGTGGTTTCGCAGTTGCATTACGAAACTGAACACCTGCTCGGCAGTGGGACGCAGCGCGCCCCCATCGATCGTGGACCAGCACCATTGTGTAAGATACCATTGGTCGTCTGTGACCAACACCGAGACAGGGCGTTTTGGCGTCTCTCCCTGCGAAAGGGCAAACAAGACGCGTTCGTCACGAGAATAGTAGTGATACGGTATCCTCCCTGTCAAAACCTGAGTATTGTTCGAATACCACCTTTTAGCTTTAAGTCTTTGGTGGCGTAGTGACGAAAACAAACCTGAATCATAATTCCACCAAATGAGTAGATGTCGCTGCGCGGCGTCGGGAGAATGTTTGGGAGGTCTTCTACGTCTTCAGACGATGAGACATCCAAACACAACAGCTCCGGAGCTACCCAACGCAACGTGCCTGCCGCCCGAGAGGACGTGGCGAACGTCGTCCCCCCCATCTCAGTCAACAACGTAGACAGTCCGAAATCAGAAATACAGGGTTGATTGTTATCGTCGATGAGCACATTAGACTACATGATGCGTTGAGGATGAGTAAGTGCCAGATCGTGGAAAATGAACACCTACACCCGAGAGATCGCCGTGCACGACTGATTGTGAATGTACTGTTCAATGGAATTCGTCTCGACGATCACAGTTAGATTAATATGGCTACTTACGGTATTGGAGTCCAGCCGCAACACCGCTGAGCTACATGAATAACATACAATCAGGTTCGGGCACATGGTGAGGAATATACAGCTCACATACTAGGGTAAGTCTTTCTCCAATTGTCAGGGACTCGTGGCACTCCAGGTAAGACGTCAAGGTGCCTCCTGCGATCCAAGGGCACACCATCGCCGGAAATCGTCCGAAGCCCATGGCTGTCCCCAAAAAGGGTAGGACATTGATATGGTCGAGGGTCAACCATACCTTGATTTCCCGACGAAGTCGCTGTAATTGCATACCAGGCATGTTCTTTGGGTGATCGAAAGATTTTGGTGAAACATACCTTTGCTTTTTTATGGAAGCTGATACCCTCGACAGAGTATGTCTTGATCGCTTTGACGGCGACCTGAATACTTGTAGTTAGCCATGCATCAAAGCGTTTTAGATTAGCAAACCTTCATTGGTGAGCCATTCATATATAAACTTGCACTATAGATGTCTGCGAAACCGCCTGAAGCAACCGGATCATCGTCATCTCGCGATATTTGGCGCGTGAGATCGTTTGGGGAGCTGGATCGTGGAGGGCGTAACATTTACTTGCGTTATTCGAGGTATTGGAACTCACGTGCTATCACTGACCGATCGATCATCGGGTAGTCTGAGTCCATGTTAACGAGGTTAGAATGAATTAGACTTGCAAGTGCTTACGGCTGACGAAGATCCTGCGACCCCTTGACAGAGCCGTTGAGTGTGGTGGTGGGATAACTCTGTTCGTCCACGTCCGTCGGTATGACTGCGGTAGACAAGATATCCGATGCCGCCGAGATATTATTGCGTCACACATGTACACGAGACAGTATCCGGCATGGCATGCGAGACGTGATTTTTTCGCGCGCATCCAACCGTCGTGTCATTGAAAATCAGGATTCGAGATAAGGCGAATAGGGCGCGCGGATGAGTAGCGTCGCGAGAATGAGAGGTGGAAAGACGTACAGCCGTGCTTTTGGTCAGGCCTGGCCATGGCCCTTCCCTCTGCCAAGCGGGACCAGCAATCCCTGCAAGGAATATGTTCAGTCGCGAGAGTTTCGTGGCACGAGTTGTGACTGACCGAGCAAGAGTGAAGAAAGCCTCTTCGATACCATCATTTACTTTGGCAGAGGTCTCCATAAACTTGATGCCAAGTTCATTGGCGAGCCCTCGTCCTCGGTCCACGGTGACGGCGCGTTTGTCTGTCCAATCAGATTTGTTACCAATGAGGTACTTGTTCACGCCCTCGGAAGCATGTTGTTCGATGTCGGCATGCCACGCGCGTATATCTGGTTAAGATGAGCAATCCGCCACAGTACCGGAGGCAGATGCTCACTATTGAATGACCACTCGTTGCCGACATCATACACGAGCAAAATACCCATTGCTCCGCGGTAATAAGCGGTGGTGACGGCTCTAAACCGTTCAGATCCAGAAGTGTCCCACTACGCGATGGAACCGGGGATGTCAGAGAAATCTCTCCGCGAGAGCGTTACGTACGTACGATTTGGAGCTTGATACGTTTTCCATCTAGTTCAATAGTGCGAACCTTGAAGTCCATACCGATAGTGGCAGTGGACGAGGGTGTCCATGCATCGTCGCAGAAACGGTGGAGTAGACACGACTTTCCGACACCTGCGACGCGGATTGGTTAAAACGCCAGGTGTGTACGCAAATCCAGAAACACCTGAGTCTCCGATCAAGACAAGCTGGCGAGGGTGAGTCGATTGGAGGTACAGCAAGTTTAGAGGTAGTAAGTTACCTTGATGAGGAATTCTTGTGTATCACTGTCCAATCGATCGGCGGGTGTTAACGAGGTTAGAGTGAATTAGACTAGCAAGTGCTTACGGTCGACGAGGATCTTGCGACCCCTTGACAGAGCCGTTGAGTATGGTGGTAGGATAACCCTGTTCATCCGCGTCCATCGGTGTGACTGCGATGGACATGCGTCATACATGTGCACGAGACAGTATCCGGCATGGCATGTGAGACGTGATTTGTTCGCGCGCATCCAACCGTTGCATGATTGAAGAGGACCGATAGGGAGAATAGGGCGCACGAATGAGAAGCGTCGCGGGAATGGGGGGTGGAAAGACGTACAGCCGTACTTAGTTGTGACTGACCGAGCGAAAGTGGTGAAAGCCTCTTCGATACCATCATTTACTTTGGCCGAGGTCTCCATGAACTTGATGCCAAGTTCATTTGCGAGCTCTCGTCCTCGGTCTACGGTGACGACGCGTTTGTCTGTCCAATCAGATTTGTTACCAATGAGGTACTTGTTCACACCCTCGGGAGCATGTTGTTCGATGTCGGCATGCCACATGCGGATATCTGGTTAAGATGGCTTGAGCAATCCGCCACAGTAGCGGAAGGAGATGCTCACTACTGAATGACTGCTCATCGGTGACATCATACACGAGCAAGATACCCATTGCTCCGCGGTAATAAGCGGCGGTGAGGGTTCTAAACCGTTCACGTCCAGAAGTGTCCCACTAAGTATGCGACGGAACCGGGGATGTGAGAGAAGTCGAGAGTGTGTGTCACGTACGTACGATTTGGAGCTTGATACGTTTTCCATCCACTTCAATAATGCGGACCTTGAAGTCAACACCGATAGTGGCAGTGATCGAGGATGTCCATGCATCGTCGCAGAAACGGTGGAGTAGAGACGACTTTCCGACACCTGGAACACGGATTGGTCAAGACGCCAGGTGTGTATGCAGATCCGGAAGTACCTGAGTCTCCGGTCAAGACAAGCTGGCGAGGTCAACTGGAGGTACAGCGAGTTTAGAGGTAGTAGTTACCTTGATGAGGAAATCATAGCGTGGGGGCGACATTCTAGGGCAGATGAGACATGGGCAATGGCGGGGAAGGTCTGCTTACTGTCAAATGTACTGCGGGGGAATGAGCCAAGCGGCTTGAAGGTGTCCCAAGTGCCCAGGTTTGTCGCGGTTCTTGCTAGGACTGGTCCAGGCGTCGACACGTCCCTAATGACCCTGAGGCAGGAGGCAAGCCGTCGATAGACAGTTTCAGGCCGGTAAAATTACACGGCCCTCCGGACCCGCCAGCCTTGTGTCGGAAACATTTTTTCTCGTCCATATGGGGGTGGGCGCACATACAAACGCATTCCCACGGTCGCTCATCATGAGGGCTCGCAAACCCGACACAATGCTCTAGGTACTCGATTCACAATGTACGATTCGGCAAGTACACGCGTGCTCTCGTAGCGGTAGCGTACCTTTATCTTCATCGCGAGTAAGAATTTTTGCGGTTCGCTGGATACGCTTGAGGGAGTCAGGTCAGATCTACGAATTCTTTGGGTTGCTGATGTGTTACGATTGTGATTCGGATTGCGCGAAGTTTCCGAGCTGCTGACAATTTTCTCGAGCCTGATATCGCATATATTCGATCCGAATATTACCATTTTGCCCAACTTTGACATGCACAGCGGTCACCGGGCGTGACCACCTGGCCAAGTATCCCAGATGCTCTGTACTGAAATATTGATTCATGAAAATGGTGCCGATGCGTCGCAAAAGGAGTGTGCAATCAGCGTTCGAAATGCACCTAAGCGAGAGCGCACCAGAAAAACGCACTGGGCGCATAACCACTTTGGGGGCAGGACTTTCCGCAGTGCCCGCATTTGTTGCGTTCTACCGCGTCAGGACGATCGGCGGACCATACAGTGGCATACGCCACAGCATTATCGCCCAAGTTGCACGACCATCCGCACAATCCAAGCATGCCGTTAGGCTTGGATGGGGGTAATTGTACCGTCTGAAGACGTAGTGACGCGGTTGAAGGAAATCAAAAGGTTTGTGTTTCATGATGGATCAAGTATGTCTCTACAATGATTGATGGCATCCAAATGGTCGGACACGGCTGAACATATTGCTGAGGGTCACAGCTTGTCAGGGATGTTGTTAGGAATAGCTTCCGCTGATCACAAAGGACTGGCATAATCTTTGACGCGACTAGGTAATCGCAAAGGCATAGTTCTGCGAAGCTAAGGTTTTGATGATATAACACAAGACGTCTCTGACAGTGTGATTATAGTCCACAACAATCAGTGATCGATTTACGGACCAGCTCAATACCAAAATTCGAGCCCTTTTGGGGACAAGCGGTAGACATGTTGGCGCAGCTTGAAAAATAGCATTCTTCATCTGCTCTACGTGTTCCCGACCCGATTCCCCAAGCTGGTCTGCTTTCGTGATTATTGCCTGCAATGTGAACTTTGTTCCGCCGAACTTCTGAACTTGAGTGTCCAATTCAGCTAACATGGCTTCATCGGTGGATCTTAAACCGTGAGGGGCAGAAAACAATATGTATATCCGTCGCAGCCTGTCATGCTGAGTCAATGAAAGACATGCATAATGATAACGTATCACTCACTCCTCGCGATTTGTAATATAGTGATTGAATACAGCACCCCATTCCGAGCGACCTCACGAACTATCCAGGGGAGTCTACAACAACAACCAGCTTACCGGGGTGAGCACCAACTTTGAAGAAGTTCAAAGATTGGGTGCGACCCTGCAAATGGATTGTGGGCTGCAGTACAAGGAAACGGTTGCTAACAGCCTCCTTGCTTGTAAAAAGCAGATCTTTGCGCCGAACAACGGCATTGAGCAACGATGATTTGCTCTACCTGGCAAATATGATTGTCTACCGGACAGGAGCTGTACATTGTGCTTACTTGCTTACCAGTCACAATGACCTTTTTTGGACAGGAAGTAAAATGATTGACTGGGATGTGACTCGACTCACTTCTGGCCAGTGTTCTGCGGGTCAGTAAATGTTCACAAGAGT
>MU130811.1:98792-116970 GCA_015039435.1 Imleria badia
TGCTTCTGGCAGCCGATTGAATCGCGGAAACGAGTTTACGTCCGTTACAGTGGCAAGGAACTCAGCGGAACCTGAGGTTTGAAATATCATCTTTGAGCTCATGGAGACTTTCCTTGAGAGTGGAAAATGCTGATATTTTACATGCGAGGCAATTCTATTCGTGCAGCGACGGGACGGCAGCCACGACATGGCTGAGGGTTTGTTTGGCGTTGTTAACTTTCAAGGCCTTTGCCAAATACGTGCAAATACGTCTCCGTTGCCCGTCTACTCCTCCCAGACTGATCGCAAGCTTTCTTGATATTTATACTTTTTTCACGATGGACCCGGATGAATCGACCACGGACGAAGATAATGCCTCACAGACTACAGAAGACGACCCCCAAGTTCCCGATAACCCTACTCCTGTCCCTGTCCCACCCCCACCCGTGCAACCGCCCACTCAAGTTGTTCAACCTTCTTCTACTCATCGCGAACGGCCAAATTACCAGCTTAGATATACTCTTCGGGGACACACTCAGTCTATATCGGCTGTCAAGTTCAGCCCTGATGGGACCCTTCTCGCGTCTTGCGGTATGCTCCCTCATTCCCTCATTCCTTTCCACCTTAGATGACATTCACCTATAGCTGCGGACAATTTGATTAAAATCTGGTCCCCGTTCACTGGCGAACTGATTCGAAATCTGAATGGTCACACGAAGGGGCTCTCTGATGTCGCATGGTCTACAGATGGCATGTACCTGGCGTCCGCCTCAGATGACACGACCATACGGATATGGAACGTAGACACTGTGCGTTCATCCTTATATTATGCAACTGTCTCCTGAAAGGAAATACGGTGCAAGCTAGGGCCTAACCACGAAACACCTGCGAGGACACTCGAGCTTTGTGTTTTGTGTGAACTATAGCGTTGCATCTGATCTATTGGTATCTGGAGGTTGCGATGGGGACGTTCGGATTTGGAACGTCGCGAGAGGTCTGTATATCCAGAATTCTCGTCTTCAGCTACTGGATCTTGCCCCTTTCAGGCAAGTGTACGAAGACGTTGAACGGCCACATGGATTATGTTACCGCCGTTCATTTCAACCGAGATGCTACTCTCGTCGTTTCCTGTGCCCTTGATGGATTGATGTGCGTCGGCTTCGTCTGTCTGCCCACGATCGCTCAGCTTCGGCTCGCAGTCGGATCTGGAATACCACTACAGGACAATGCCTCAAGACGCTGACCGAAGGAAATGACACAGTATGGTAACTACGTTCCCCCTGTTCCTTCAAAGTGACTTTCACTTGACTTGTGCCAGTCAGCACGTGCAGTTCTCACCCAATTCGAAATACATCTTGTCGACGGCGCACGACAGTGCAATCCGTCTCTGGGATTATCACACTTCCCGGTGTTTAAAAACGTACATGGGCCATAGAAACGAAAAGTACTGCATCGCAGCCTGCTTCAGCGTCACGGGCGGAAAATGGATCGTGTCAGGTAGCGAAGACAACAAGGTGTATATTTGGGACCTCCAAAGCCGTGAAGTCGCACAAACGTTGGAAGCCCATTCTGGTACGTAAATCGTCTAGGGATCATTCGAGGTATTCATGAACACTCCCAGGTGTTGTTGTCGCTGTAGCGGTAAGGCATATTCATCTGAGCAAGTTCTATGAACGACGTTCTCCGCAGACTCATCCTCATCAAAACATGATTGCGTCTGGCTCAATAGAGCCCGACCTTGCAATTCGAATATGGTCAGATCGAGGGCCGCCGACTTGAAAGTATCTCATTTGGATTTATCTATGTAACTCCCTGATGCATCCTGGATCAATATATATCTTTACTGTACCGTAAACCTCCGTGCGATGCAGTCGATACAAATGCGGAAACGCGTATAGTAAAAGTACACAGAAAAATTTCGTCAATCTGAGTTTCGGCGTGATTCCGTCCTTCACACGGGCTTCGCATTAAGAAGATCTTGGTCCAAAACGTAGCTGTTAGAGAAAGGCACCGTCTAGTACGAGCTAAAGATGCTTACCCTTTGCGACCTCCTTGTCTGCATCTGTAAGTCCAGAATCATGAGCTTCCAGGAAAGCATCGACTTCATCCATGACCTGGTCGTCATCCTCTCCATGGACCAAATCCAGGTCACTATCGTCGTCATCGTCTCCCGCATCATCAATGGCAAACGGTGTCCTTTCCATGAACGCCGCCTTGACTGCCTTGACGTGTGGCAGGGGAGAGAAAGTAGACGACAATGCCGAGCCAGGGCCGTTGTCCTGAGCGGCGAGGGCGTTAATAGTGAGAGTCGACGAGGAACTCTGGGATGTCGCGAGGGTGTCCGAACCGTTGGATACCACGGTCGATTTGCGCGAAGGTGAGACAAGTGGCTCGCGAGCCTTGGGTTCTTCCAGCTTCGTGTAACGCCCAATCGTGGGCCGGTAGATGACCTGGTGTTTGCCGATCGTCTTCCCAAGCTCGTCGCTGAGTTTATGGAATATCTTCTTGTTATCCTCTGTCGCGATGTTGGACCAGAGATCTTCCAAGAAGCCTCCACCTGAAGTGGGCAGCTCCAGGTCCGGAACCGACTCCAGCTTGAACGATGCTGACAAGTCGGTCTCGAAGAATGATTCCAGAACTTCATCAGCCAAGACGACCATTCGGAAACTATTCAAATCACAGTCAGTAGGGTGATTCAAGTCCACTGCACCATGCCCTACGTTGCAAGATTAAGGTATGGTTGATTGTGACCTATTTGCTGCGGCTCGGTTTTCCCAGTCTCACTATTCGTTTCTTGCGGTAAGAGGGTATCGCCGTATTCGAAAGCGTTCGTCATGAAGCGACTAACCGCTCCCAGATAGGCATCGCCTATTTCATGGCGGAAGATGAACTACAAGTGCTCCGTTAAATAAATAAATATAATGATCCATCATGCTCACCAAGAACGATTCGGACAATGTAAGAACTTCATCCTTCGTCAGATATCCATCTTTGTTCTTGTCGTGCAGGTTAAAGAACCATTCTATGTTGTCCATCAGATCGTTAAACATCACGCCGTCCAACCCAGAAACTAGGTCCTAGTGCTAAAGTGAGCAGCCCAACGATGCCGACTGGGACTCGGAGCCTACCTGGAGTGACAAAGACCCTTTACAAGCGGTATCCCAGAAGTAGAAAAGCCTGTCAATAAATTCATGCTCTGCGACCTCGCGATCAATGCGTTGCTAGCCCGAAATAAGTGGACATTCAGGAAATATCAGGGTGAGAAGACTACACACCTGGAAACCATTGAGCACAAGCTTTTCATCCCGCGCCCAGGTCAAGATCTCACTCAGGAACACCCTGAAAGTCTTTAGTTCGATTCTCGTCTCCGGTCTTTCTTGCATGCTATCAGTGCTAACGAGGAGCGAGGGCAGCGGCGCGACAGCTGGCGGTGGCGGCTCTACACACATTGCTTTGTACAACGCATCGTAGATTAAGCCCGCTTGCTCTTTTGTAAACCTTGCAAGCGTCTTGAGATTTCGAACAGCAGCCCGTCTTGTGAACATCTCGATGCTGTTAACAATCTCGTTGCGGTATTTGCGCCGCTCGGAGAGAATTGTCTCGTCTGTGATCACTGCGAACTCGCGGAAGGACACTAGGAGAAGTTCCTGGAAGCGTGTGATGGCGCGCGCCCTTGGGTCTGGCGAATCTGGGTGCGCCGACTCTCCGAGAGATGCAAAATACTCTCTCATTAAGCTGAAGAGGATTAAAGGTACCGCTCCTGATGTACAGCGTGACAAGCTTACTTCAAAAACCCTCCATCATCCTGGATTTGCAACAGCTTTTCCCCATTGATCTTCAGGATCGCTATGAAGTAGAAGGATAATAAGAGGCGATCTAACCTAGATGAATGCACTGACCAAGTCTGTGGAAGGATCAGCGAATGGTCCATCACAGGCGTTGGGAGAAAGCGTACCCAACTTGAAACAGCACTTTTGGACCCATGCAGAAGAAACAGTCCACTATCCGAAAAGCAAATACCATCGGCATGCTGTTGATGTATCTTATAGAGGAATGAGTTGATGAACTGTGACAAATCCAATCATACTGACAAACTCAAGAACCACGGCAAAGATGCTACCGACAGCTGCACGTCAACGGCCGAAAAGTGATCGTGAATCATAGGTAGACACCGCACGACCAATGACTCGAAGACTCTCTGATCGAGAAGCGTTCCGTGCATGGTTGGACTAACAGACCAATCAAATCCAGTCTGGATGCATCTGGTTCCAGACACACCTGTAGTATCCGGGTAAAAGACGATCGCACAAAACTTCAAGGAGCCAGAAGGCCTGTTCTTCTGACATGTAACTGGAATCCCGTGAGGAGCCAAGTAGGAAAATGTAGTCATGGTACCCACATAAGAATAGCTGCGGCAAGAATATTCATTGCCTAGAGAAAATGTATGATGCATGATGCGACTGAATAGTGTATTAACTTACCTGGCAGTACCCTACTTCGGGATTCTTGAGCGAATAAGCTTGCAAGACGCGACGAAGCGCGCTGATTCCTTCCTCCGATTGGTACCCAGCATACTCGGGAAGACTACGGTGTAAATCTTTCTCAATATCCTCGAAGCTCGTGCTCTGTTTGCCTTTGATATCTTCGACAAGCTGATCATACAGGCCTGGATACGTATACCGTAGGTAGAGTGAGCCAGATAGGGTTTCCCAGATCTCGCCACGGAGTCGATTGGGTAACCCGACTTGCACAAGACGCGTGCATTGGGGGTATCTCAATAGAGTTAGGTTCCGACCATGTGCTGTGCCAGGCGTTATTATCAAGACGAATCCGGGGGTAAAGCACTTACTCCGTAGGTAAGTGGTCCAGAGCTTGATTTTCGAGGCTTCTCGCAATCTAGATGTGGTCAGGGGGGAGTGACACGTGAACGAGAAAGCTCACTTCTTCGGATCACCCGGAAATCTGAACCTCAGGCCGAGACCTCCGTGAAAGTCAACTTCTGAAGATGGAGATCCTTCCTTGGCCTCCGCAATCAAGCTGCCGTCTTCTCGCTCGTTATCGGCCACTGACGATGTTGTTGATACAAGCGCTTCGGAATAACAAGTCTTTACGAATCCTTTCACGGCTTTCATCTGACCACGTTGAAGCTCTGCTTTCAATGCTTCGCGCAAGAGAGTACAGAATGCATCTGCTGTTGGCCGCAGAGAAGTGAGTTGTATGATCTGTCCAGAGATGTTAATATGTCGCGTGCATAATGACGACGACTCACGATCTTCATACCATGCCAAGTTGATAAACTGAGTGCGTAGACGCCAGCCCGAGCATTGAGCCGCTCCACGCGTCGTACCGTCGACAGCGGCAGAGTGAACCGGACTGATTTGCGGTCTAGTGAGGAGAACGCTAGGTATGGTTGGATAAGATGCAGTTTCCCAGCCTAGACGCGCAATGTTCGGACACTTGCTCGGGTAAGGGGATGGCTGCGAGAAAACTCACGTATGAATCCTCGACGCCATCTTCGCCAAAACTAAGCACTGCATTAATATCCATCCTCTCAGCCTCTGGGGCGGTGTACTTGTCACCATCATTGAGGGGCGATGTTGTTGACACTTCCGGTATTGAGAAGAATAGATGAAGCAGCTGTTCCTTCGAGGGCTCCTTGAAATTCCGCAGTTGGGTTGATATCGTGGACATGATGTCTACGTCTAGATGTAGCCTCAGCCCGTGTCCTCTCTCTTCCAGCGAGTACGTGCAGACTGTGGGCGTCGAGTCTTTGCGAACAACTAGTTAGCAGTAAGCCAGTTTCAACGGATTGCGATGTAGACTGGTAAACGTTTGAGGAGTGAAGTCCAAGGGGTGAAGTGTTGGTTGAGGGGCGACTCCTTTGCAGTGTACTTCCAAACGAGGCAAGCTGGCTTAGCCGACTAATAGAACACAGGTTCGGTCAAGTAGTAGTAAACCAGTACTTATTGTCTACACCTAGCGCGCATTATAAGTACATGTATTAAGTTACCAAAATCGATTGCTCTCCGGCGGTAGACCGTCCATGGTGCGAAGCATGACTATATTCGAAGAAAGACTAGACCACTGTCGCGAATTCCTGGTCAAATCCCAGATGCGACAAACCAAAGGTCACGACTCACCCCATTCCCTATGAAAACTTGCGCTCTTTGCGCCACTAGCATATCGACCGCTTGCGCAACGAACTTCTGCTCCCAGGTTAAGCACAGATCCCGATTGCTTCCTACGTGTTCCCACCCTCCAAGGTTGTGCAGGGATGTTTTGAGGTCCGCAACCCAAGAATCACCGCCATTCGTCATGATATAGATATGATCAAGAGGTTCCCGCGATTCCTCCCGCACTGTCTTGACCTTCTCGATGATCTGCTCAATGCTGGGATAACAGTGGTCCATGTAGGCTTTGTGGTTTTCTGGTGAAAGTCGAGGATCAGAATGGACGTGATCGTACTTGTCAGGCAGCTCAGGAAAGGAATTGAACGCGTTCCAGTCCGAGTTCCAACTGGCAAGAAAGTTACAGTGTACAGTGAAGTCTCCTCTTCGGACATGGATTACAAGGAGACCAGCCATTGTTTGGTCAACTCGGGAATCCTGGCCTTCTGACCAGTCCAAGGGAGGTGGGAAGATGACACCACGGTTTGCTTCAAGGGCCTCGTGAATCAAGGGTGACCATCCCCAGCGGGTCAAAACAGGTAAACTGGACATGTACGGCCAAATGCTCAGGAGGCGATCTTTCCGAGAGAACACCCTGCAAGACTCAGTCAATCCATTGTCAATACATATTGCTAGGGACTTACAGGACATTGAATATTTGTTTATCCGCGGACGTCTCTTCAAACTGCAGACAAGGGTCCTCGATTGACATTATCTTCTCCACCCACTTGTCGAAGATAAATTTGACAGTGTCTGAATTACTCCAACCACCAACGTCAGATAATCGCAAAATAGTTGGATTCGGGCAAACTCTATGGAAAAAATCCTTGTGTACGGCTTGAGGAGTGTTGTCACCTCGGGGAAGCACACCACCGGCTAGTGGTCCTGTGTTCGATTGTACTCAGCACCTATGGTACTCAGAAAGAAGTGTTATTTACCGTCGACAAGTGCAGTCAGAGGGATGCGAGATGGGATGAGCTTCCCATTAAAGTGTGAGTATGGTATGTCATCGACGACCCAAGTATAGTCATCAAACACAAAACTAGAACGGGCATCAGGAACGAATTCCTTCAGTCTGTGAGGCTACTCACGAGCGATTGGTAGCGTATGCGAGAACATAGTTTAGGATGTAATCTTGCATTATATTTCCCCAGCCTACTTCTACAATCACGATTAGTGAGGTTTGTGACAGAGGGTATTATTTAGTTTACCAGATGGGTGATTTGGTGACCATAGGTACTTGATATCTGAACGTTCATAAGATTCGTAGTGTGGCAGCTCCAGTTCTAGTTCGAGGTGATGGGGGTATAACGGAGGATAGCGACCATAGACAAGTAGGGAATAGACCAGGCTGCGGTTGAACGGAAAGGCCACCAGAATGAAGGTCGCTGTTGCGAAGAGGGCTGCGACTCGCGACCAGCGCCGAATGGAGGGAAAGTAGACGTTTGACATTGGCGGTCGTTGGAAGCGAAGAAGAGGGATAGAGTGTTTTCCTGGGAAACCACGAACAGAGCACTTCCAGTTTAATTGCAGAACGGGGGGAAACGGAACCTTGTCGACATCGACTTGGAGTACTGGGAATCTGATTATACCGCCAATCGGGAAAGGTCGATTTATACTGCAGTCGATCTTTTCAAAACACAGCAAAAGACATTGCTGTAACACTTTCGCTATGCGAAACGCCGCCACAGATCGCAGTTCTGCGGACCAAGTGCGCGACGCCGAAGAAGCGCCGTCAACGTGCATGTGGCGGACGGAAACAGCCTCAACAGAGTAGTGTTGGGACCAACGATAACCTGGCGATATTTTCCATCTTTATCAAGTAGCCAACCCCTCGTATGTGGAGTCGTGGACGCGCCAAGGCCCACGTGTTACTGCGCCGCAGCTCTCTGGAAGTAGTAACGGCAAGTCAACGTGTGTGACCTCCCATCTAAAGGGATATCTTGAGGGCAAATACTTACACCATCTATCTTCGAATTCAGGGCTAGCTCGCGCGGACGTGGATAGAAGAAGTGAAGCTACTCTTTGAGTCGGCGAACGTTCGAAAGCTTTGTGCGCGTGGTACGTAAGTAGCTGCGATTTTAGCGGAGTTTTGATAGGAAATTACCAAATTGAGCCAGGCACACTCCGACTCCACTGGCATCGTCGTGCGCTGGTATTTAGTAGTAGCAACTTACTAACTGGACTGGACCTTCATGCAACCATTCCTTTTCCAGTTCCAGTTCTGACGTTGTGCTCGCTGCGGGTTTCAAATTGTTCCTCGAAGTTCTGCGGCGCTTGTGTGCTCTGTGCTGGAGTACTTCGTCAACTAACCCGTGGAACAAAATGCCTGATTGCCCCGACGCAAGGAATACATATCGATACCCCGCAAATTCCCAAGCACGTAGTGGTTAGCCACCTCATCGAGTCGTAAGATATTAATCCGCAAGTCCATCACAACACTTATCCCCACGCCATTCTCACCAGAATCTGTTCGTGTTCGGATCGAATCCTTGTGCCATACGTAGCATAACCACGTTAGACGTCAAACTGGACCACTTATCACCCCAGATTCAGTATTAAGGTTGCCGCACGAGCGCACTGCACTCACCCCATTCCCTATAAATACTTGAGCCCGCTGTGCGACATACATGTCCAGAGCCTGTGCAACAAACTTCTGCTCCCAGGTCATTTTTAGGTCCCGGCTGCTACCGACATGATCCCAGCTCATGTTTTGTGCAAGCGCGGATTTAAGTTCTTGAACCCATGGCGTTGGGCCGTTCGTCATGATGTACAGATATCGAAGAGGATTTGCGGCTGCCTTCTGGACTTGGCTGACCTTGTCCACAATCTGTTCGATTGATGGATAGCATCGCCGAATGTACAGCTCCATGTTTGCCTCCGACGTTTCGCCCCAACCACCATCGGTCGGTCGATCGAATTTGTCATCGAATTCAGGGAATGAGTTGAACGCATTCCAATCCGAAGACCACTTGCCGAGATGCACGCAGTGATCTTTAAAGTCCCCTCGACGGACGTGAATTGCAAGAAGCCCAGGGACAGCGAGAGACATGTTTTCCTTTTGAGAATCGAAAAGCCCTTCCAAAAATGTTGACTTCGTCGGTTCGAAAAGATGACGGTTTCTCCTGAAAGCATCGTGGACGAGTGGTGACCATCCCCAGTGCGTAGCGGCCGGCGATTTCGACAAGTAGGGCCAAATACTCAACATCCGCTTCTTATTGCCAAATATCCTATTTTCGGGGTCGTGCAAACTTATCAGAAGCATAATTGAACCATCCCAAACCAATTGCGTACCAATATTCGAAAATCGGACTGCTGCTAGGGTCCAGCATGAGGCATGGGTCATCGGTCGAGTTAATTTTTTCTACCCATTTTTCGAATATATGGGAAGCTGAAATATCATCATTAAATCGCACTTCGTCGGTGTTGATATCGGATGTTTGTAGAATAGTTGGATTTGGGCAGATTTTATGGAAGAACTCTCTGGAGACTGAGAGAGGGGTTTGATCCCCGGGAGCCCACGGATCGCCGACAATCGGTCCTGTTGGTAGCCGTGAATTTGTGAAATAAAATTGGGGATGACGCGTACCGCCCAGGAGAGCAGAGAGAGGAATGCGCGAAGGAATTTGCTTGCCGTTATAGTCTGAGTAAAGGGAGCCGTCCGGGTTCCAAACGTAGTCATTAAACACGAAACTTTTATCACACCAAGACGAAATTAGACGTCCGCAACATAATTTCCGCTTGCAAGGCAAAATGCATACTCACGATCGGTTGGTGGTATGGGCGAGCAAACTCATCATAAAATAGTCTTGCATGACGTTC
Organism: Imleria badia; assembly: GCA_015039435.1. Classification (NCBI taxonomy): domain Eukaryota; kingdom Fungi; phylum Basidiomycota; class Agaricomycetes; order Boletales; family Boletaceae; genus Imleria; species Imleria badia. The sequence continues at coordinate 108,761 of MU130811.1, forward strand.
CCCCAGCCCGAACCTGGTGAGGGTTAGGGGTGAGTGAGTGGGGCGTTCATGTATCGTAGCATCCCAAAAGTTCTTACTGTGGTAATGGTTCGCAGCAAGGAAGTACTTCACAGTCTTGCGCTTGTACTCCCCGTAGTGTGGTAAGGATTTTTCTTGTTCTCTTACTTTCTCATACAGCGGAGGAAGTCGTGGTCCCAGTAATTTTGTCAGAACGTCGTGCCAGCGTATGTAGATAAGCAATCCAATGGAAGACAATAACAAGATTCCAAGTAGCCTGAATCCTCGTCTAGTCAACCAGTAGGACGCCATTGGAAGAAGGGAGGGGAGTTGGGACGACGTTGTTGGAAGGCTCCCGGGTTGCCTGTGCTCCCTTTTGAGGGTGAGGCCGTGCGTGGCTGAACGTGATGGATGTCGACAACTAACAATAACTGGTCACCGGAGTGATGACAGAGCGGAGATATCGTATGAGTGTGTTGGCTGGATATTGGACCTGCTGAGGACGTCAGACAAAGGGTGTGTTGTTCGGAAGTCCTCGTGGGCGAAAGCTCTTAGCTTATCTACCGTGGAATGGTCGATGTGTGGAAGACGCGAGGCAAAGCCAGGTGCACCATCGAGTCCCATAGGAGGAAAAAGAACTCCAGAATCATCGTGAGATATATATATCATCCGGCGCCGAACACCGGCAAAGTTAGGGGCTGAAATGGGAAGTAAAGTATGTGGCCGTCATATATTGGCTCTCTGGTAAGATGCACATTACCGCTACGGCCGGTGGTTTGACGGTGGTTTTTCGTTCGGTTTCGCATTGTGGCGTCGGGAAACTGCCTGAAACTGCACGGTGCACATTCCCAAGGAGACCATTTGTTCATGTTTGCGGCCCGCTTGTAATTGACTGGAAAGGAAATGCCCCCTATCGTGCGGATATGACTTCACCCGGCACCGTCCGATAACAGCCACCAATTGGAAATTGCCGAAACATGGCTCAGGCTAATGAACGTTGGTTGACACTGGCAAGTCTTTAAACGTGACCGAAAAAATACGACCTGCTGTGAACCTCGCTGCCATGCTCTCCGAGTTCTGCAATGCTTTGGAAGTGGAGGGCTCCTATGTGTATGGTGAATTTTCCATGTTCGGTCCTGAGTGGAAATCTGATGTTGCTAAGCTGGTGTGTTCTACGCGGGGACGCCGATACTTACTGTTGGATCATCCAAGTTCTGGATCGAGACAACTGCATGGTGACCGTAGAACTTGTTTCGGGTCATACGACGAGTCAGTTGGCTGGGAACGTTACTAGTACTGTGAACAAGCCCGAGCGCTTGTGGTTCTGGATGGTCGACGGCCAACCACCACGATTCGGGCCCTGCAGCCCAGAGCTGACGCCACGCGACTCCCCGACAAAGTCTCTTCCCCATTCGCTGTCGAGGAGGACAGCATGCACAAGCGCCGGAGCGCCTGGTGGATAGACCTTTCTTTGTCAATAATCACCGTTTGTCGTTTGTCCTGCTATTGTGTCCGGCTGTCTGCAATGGCGCTTACGATTACCCTACAAGGCTGATTTGTCGCACGAGACTACCTAACACCCTCACTCGTTTGATCTACGAGGCCGACTGCTTGAATATGGTTACTGAGAATATACCGTACAGATGACAGGACTTGGGCACATAAAAGTGTGGCCACAATGCTATTTTCCCCATGACGACAGGTTAAGATGCATCTGTTGATCTCTAGAGTTCAGCTGTATTAACTCTCTTTATAATAGACTTTGCCAAAGCAAGGAAACATTGTGTTATCTCAGGTGTCCTGCCTACTCCCATGCAACTGACTAAGTCAGATGACAGCATCGGAGTCAGCAACTGGGCTCCGTTGGTGCATTTATTGTTGGATCCATGGTCAATATTCATTCCTTATCTCCACACAGTATCTCCAAAAGGCTGGGGAAGAACAAGGAGACGCATGGAACGGAGGCTTGGATAAATTCAGATAGTCAAACACCATGTGAGAGTGTTGATTGCACTTCCAGTGATGCCGATTTTGGATAAAATACGTGGAGGGGAAAGGAAGGATCCCAGCGCGGGCGTTTCGGATCCAGTAAAGACAGATTGACAGTGTTACAATTGCTTGCTAGTATGAGCCCAGTAAGTACGACCTCCGCAAGTTGCGTGGGCTTAATGACGATGAATTCCATTTATAGTCATTCTCGGTGTCTGTTGTAGTTCCGTTCAGAATCCTCGCATGAGAGGCTGACGCGCATATGGAGCTCTATCATCAGTCCATGTGCAATTCCAAAGCCTTCCCATGTCCCCCTCTCGTATAAAAAGTTAGCCTGCAGCAGGTAATTATCTCCCCACCGCTCTCGTGCAGATACACCCAGAGACCTCCGTAGAGGGATGGCACTCACTATTCTATTGGCAGCGCTGCTCTCCATATCTTTGGCAGATGCCGCGATTCCAAATGCCATGCTGCGCGGGAGACCTGGTATCCCCCAGATTCCCGTCCCTGAATACTCAGTCACGAGCCCGAACGGGACAACTCTACCCCCACTCACGACCGTGTACTACTTCGATCAACTAATCGACCACAATAACCCCAGTCTTGGCACCTTCCAGCAACGATACTGGATGGACTGGGAATTTTATGGAGCTGGTATATCATTCTCTGTTCCAACTATGCACTTGTGATTCAAAATGCATCTAGGCGGTCCTATCATACTCATGACTCCAGGGGAGACCGACGCCGATGGTACGGTTCTTAGATACTCACCCTTCGTGCGATCTTCTCACACCTTTGCACTTTTACAGGCTATGAGGCTTACCTCACCAACGAAACTGTCAATGGCATGACAGCTCAGCAACAACAAGGGGCCACCGTCCTCATCGAGCATCGTTTCTTCGGATACTCCAATCCTTATGACAACCTTACCTCTCAGAGTCTCGAGCTGCTGACAATTCAACAAGCCATCGACGACCTCGTCTACTTTGCGCAGAATGTTGACCTGCCCATGCCTGGGGGTGATAATGTCAAGCCCGACACTACGCCGTGGATCTTGATCGGCGGAAGTTATTCTGGTGAGTAGCACGTAGAACAATCATCAATGAAACGGTGAAGCTGAGCGCTCGTAGGTGCCTTAACGAGTTGGACGATGGTGAAGTAAGCCTATTCTACGAGGGACCCGGGGTTGCATTTACTGATTGATTCACTACGAATAGTAAGCCGGGAATCTTTCACGCGGGTTACGCATCATCCGCTGTCGTAGAAGCGATAACGTGCGTGTGACCTTCTTGTGCTACCTTGTTCCACGTCTGATCCTCCTATCTGCGTAGCGACTATTATGGCTACTTCACGCCTATCCGTGAATACATGCCCCAAAATTGTTCTTCAGACGTTCAAGCTGTGATTGCATATCTCGACCAGACTTACGCTGAGAACAACACGGCTGCTATACAGAGTCTCAAAGAAGCTTTCGGACTTGGAAGTCTCTCCCATATCGACGACTTTGCTGCTGCTCGTAAGTTCCCTTCCTCGAGATCAAGTTGATAGTGACAAAACGTAAATCTAGTGCAATATAACCTGTTTGATTGGCAGTCTTTGCAGCCTGACGTCGGTCCTGGTGCTATGTTCTTCGAGTTTTGCGATGCACTCGAAGTAAAAGATAGTGTCAGTGCACCCGCGACCGGCTGGGGTCTCGAGAACGCTATATATTCGTGGGGATCGTTCTGGAACAATACGTACTACGCATATGGTAAGTCTTCGCGAGGAACAGTTGATCACCAAACATGACATCATCTGACACCCGTTCGCGTGATCGTTTAGTATGCGGAACCACTGATGCGGAGTAAGTTTCCTGATTGAGATTGACCACATGGTGTTTGGCGCTGATTCGAGGGTGGATGTGCAGGACATGCCTCGGGACGTACGACACCAGTCAAGCATATTGGACGAACGTCACCGTGAACAATGCCAATCGCTCGTGGTTCTGGATGGTCTGTAACCAGGTTGGGTATTACCAAGTCGGTCCCCCTCTTGGTCAACCCGCCATCGTGAGTCGGATCCTGCAACCCATATACGAAGAGGTGCGTACTCAGTGTGTTTGTGAGTGAAACTGCACTATCGGCTCGGACATCAGAGACAATGCGTCAACATGTTCCCACAAAAGTTCTCTTCACCACCGTCTCCCTCCGCTGCTGATGTGGATATGATGTACGACGGCTGGAACGTCAACGTGGATAACCTTTTCTTTGCCAACGGTCTCCGTATGTATTGGTTCCTTTTGTGTCCTGTCCCGGATTCCGCTCACGTGCACGGCGAATGCTACAGGCGATCCTTGGCGCGAGGCTACTGTTTCTGCGGATGGTCTGAACAGGGCTAACACGACCACGCAGCCCATATACGAGGGAGATGGTTTCCATTGTTCAGATCTCCTCACAGAGAACGGTATCGTCGACGAGACGGTCCACGCCGTTCAGATGGCAGGTCTTGAGTACATGAAGATGTGGCTCACATGATATTTTGTTTTGGGCATGAAGAGTGTACACATATATTTACACCATATCTAGATGTACTATTCCGGGCTTGAGCTACATTGGACTAAGTATCCCTCTGCCAAAAAAAGGTGGGGATAGCTTAGAAAAGCCGCCTGCCGACAGGGACAACCTTACTTGAGCTTTGGTTACTCACAAGACTAGAGAAAAAAAGTGAGACACCCCCACCTGAGACACACTCATCTCGGGCGTGGCTTGTAAATGACCACATTACTCCAATAGATGGAAAATTCAGTATGCGCTCGCGCCGAGGAACCGGGATAAGTGAAGGTTCTCAGTGTGCAACGCTGGGACAGTGGGATAGCGAGAAGGGCTGAATCGGAGATGGAGTGATTGGAGGCACGCCGTATCTAGTATGCTGTAGGTATTAATGCTAGTGGGATGGGCACACTGGACTTTATGCGTGCACACACTGGGGATGGTGAGTACTACGGGTATGTATGTCCATGTTCGTGTTTGCGTGTGAACATGGGTGAGCCTGAGCGCCAGTTCCGAATCGCGACATAAGAGGGACAAGATAGGTAATGAGCATGCCGTCGGACGTCAACGCCGGGGGATGGCATTGTAGCCATTCCATTCAGTGGATGGGAATTGACGAGCGAGTGCGGGTCCTCACGAAATGGGTGGTAGTTGGGGATGGCCCAACATCAGCGAGGGCATTTCCACATCACTAGCCGTGCACTGAGCGCCTGATCACCGCGACCTTTGTGCTTCCACCGTCCACTCGCGCGATGCCCTTCGCCACAGCAACCGGAGCGGCCGATGGGCAGGCTACTTCGTGCACGGCCTCCTATCCCCTGTACCTCTCACGTGCTCCACAACGGATCGCTGCTATACAGCAGAGGCCGACGTTTCAGCATCGTGCGCAACCTCCCATCCCCTCTTGGCTCCTTTGATCATTATTCCACTGGTGCATCCCCCCGAGCGTGTAACAAGTTTCAATTTTAAAATCAACGAATTCACCAACATTGTCCTCGAGCATCCCGCCGTCTTCAGTAAGCTGGGTCGTGTTCCGCTAATGGTGTGTACTCGCGAACACAGAGTACTAACAAATCCATAGACTAGGAGTTCGGCGCTAGAGATGTCGGCAAGCCCTCGGAGTCCTCCGCCTGCCAGAGTTTGAAAGAAGCTTTTGGACTTGGTAATCTTTCCATATCGATAGCTTTGCTACTGCTCTTAAGTCATTGGTCTACCCTGTCGGGACGTGGTTGATACTGAAAATGTTAATCCAGTAAAAAAATGACTGGCAGTCTTTGCAGCCTGATGTAGGCCCTGGTGCCATGCCACTGTTCTTCCAGTTTTGCGATGCACTCGAAGTGAAGGACGGTGACATTGCGCCTGCGACTGGCTGGGGTCTCGAGAATGCCATCTACTCGTGGGGATCGTTCTGGAACGACACCTACTACCCATCGAGTAAGTCGTCGCGAGGAACAGTGTTGGTTGACAAAAACGACACCATCTGACATTCGTTCGCGTTCGTTTAGAGTGCGGAAACTTCTCTGCAGAGTAAGTTTCCCGGTTTAGATAGGCCCCGTGGCGGACGGATGTGCAGGTCCTCGGGACGTACGACACCAGTCAACCGCGTTGGATGAATGCCACCTCGCTCGTGGTTGGATACTCTGTAACCAGCTTGGGTTTTACGAGGTCAGTCCCCCTCCGGGTCAACCGGCCATCGTGAGTCGGATTCTGCAACCCATATACCTAGCGGTGCGTGCCCAGTTCCTGGACCCGATTAGGGTTCTAGATTTGTGCAGGGGGCGATGTGTGTGTTACTTTCGCTTTACGGAATCGGGGTTTAAACTTTGAACCTGACGTGGCAGACAAGCTCCTCTCTGAATTGTCAACGTTTGTCGTCCAAACACATTTTCGAAATTTGAATACGCAAGATATTTTATTTTAAAAAAAAAGACATGGGTGAGAAAGCGAACCTATGATTATCTAGTATTTGGTTCTAATGGAGACGATAGCTGCTTCTGTTTGGCGGGTCGTTGTCGATCGTCCGAATGGCACTTCGTCCCGGTGATGTGGACCATATTGTAATATATGCTGCATCAGGAAAAACAAGGATGTCTACACTAACCTATGTAGGATATGTAGTCAGTCCTTTTTGTGCCTATCGACATCCCCCTTATACATAACGATATTCATGATATTTATAGATACTACGGGCTGCGCCTTGCAACGTGTCGACATTGTACATTGTAGTCCATAATTTGGGTCTTTTCTGTTGTCCATATTTACCCGCACGGTCGGGTTGAGCGCTCGAACTAGACCTGGTGTTTACCAGTTTTCCGTACAAAAACGAGAACCGATAGGATCTGCAAGGCGATAATCAAGACCAAAAACTGAAATGCCGCACTGCGCCCCTTGAACGATGTCGACAAAGGCTCTACGCTTGTTTGGATGGATGTTGCAACAGACGCGATGACTGCGCTACCGAGTAGAAGAGCACAGTTAAACACCGCTCCCACCGTACCTGCCACCGCAGGTGGTGTTGCGGCGAAAATGGCAATACTGGGCAAAGGGTTAATAAGAGGAGACCAAGCGCGGCTGTCCGGCTCACTTTGTGGTGGCAAACACGACAGTTGTCCCTATAGTCCCCAACACGAATCCGGGGAATACGACGGGCCAATAGCTGCTCGCGGAGTTCGCAAAGGAGAGAAAGACTGTTCCGGCCACCATGAGGAACAGACCCCCGAGCAGGATGTGCTTGACTTCGAACTTTTGCTGAAGAACACCTGATAACAACATGAAGGGAAATGCAAACAACCCTATGGGGAGGCTGGAGAAGCATTGGGCATTGATAAACATAACTTGCGAGAGCCATGGAAGATGAAACGTACAAGTGGATGCCAGATTCGATGGCACTCCAGGATTGCACCTCCTGCCAGTACCACGCAAATATCAAGTATACGGTGCCCAACCATGCATAAGGAAGGAAGGCAAGAATGACGATTGATGCGAAGTTTGGGTATGACCATAGACGCGGAGGCCTAATTTAGAGAGGATTGATTACTCACCCTGAATCGGAAACACATGGAAAATACACACAGCGAGGCATGATCCTCTGGAAGTCGTGCTTCCCAGACAAAGAACAAGCCCAAGAGAAGAATTGATAAGAAAAGAGGAACCAAGACTGTGACCGTTTTCCATCCGTTTATAGAACCCGATGTCACTGCAAAGATAAAGAGTACCAGTGCAACTTTGCACCTTTAGGTAAGGCATAATTTGCAAGGCTTTGCAACGCTCACCCACAAGCAACGATGCCCCAGATATGTCCAGTCTTCGGAACTGTTCTTGCTGATTATACTTGTCTTGAGGGCGATACGGGTGTGGAATAAGAAATGTACAGGCAATTGCAATGAATAATGCTAAAATGGCCGTAATGTAGAAGATCCAGGGCCAAGTCGCATAATATATGATCAAAGCTCCGATAATCAGACCGAGGACTGTGGTGAGATAAGGATCAGGAAAATGATGAATACGCCAGGAGAGACTTACCATTTGCAAGCGTTCCAGAGCCAGCAAATGCACCCACGACTTTCGCTTGTACTACCGGGTCGGGAAAGGTATGAACCAACAAGCGAAGCGATGACGGGATACTCAGAGCAGCGCCTGTTTCCATCAATAAATCAGCAATCTGAAGTACCGTTCACTAAGTGGAAAATGCTGACC